>JANHGN010010478.1:25249-36469 GCA_024605025.1 Megaceryle maxima | reverse complement strand
GAAATTCCTAACAACTCTTACTTTTGAGCACATCTCTGACTTTCAAAGTGTCCAGCCATTGGCATGAGCCCAAATACCTTAGAGGAAGGCTGTGGTTTTACAAAGTACTTATCAGACTTCACTTGAGGTGATGGTGTGGCCTATTCCATTACTCTTACTTCGAAGAATCTCTGAATTTGTTGAATTAATCTTAACCATTCACTAGAGCATTGGCTGAGACTAAAATGCAGGTGAAAAAGGTGATGGTGAGGAGGGAGAGGTGGAGAGAGGCTGAGGGCAGGACCACCCCCCTTTTTGGATGCAGACTTCACAAAAAAATCATGAGGTGAGGTAGAAATGATACATAACGAATGGCCAAAGCTTCACTTACAAATCTCCTATCTACAGACAGGAGGATATTTGGAAGAATGCTGCTGAGGAATGTAAAAGAATAACCTGCTAAACCTGGCAGTCACGACTGTGTGAGCTGGTGTTTACTTAGTGGGTGGAGATGTAGGAAAGTGCCTCAGATGGCTGGTGTCCTCATGTTGTGTTACCTGCTGTGTTACAAGCTCTCTGTCTCCTGGCAAAAGGCACATTGTACCTGTTTTTACATTTAGGCCCAGGCCAAGCTGGATATCATAGACAGCACACATAGATGGCTGTGTGTTAAAAAGGGTAGGAGGAGGTGAGAATTTGGCATGAACTTCACCACCTTTTCTGTCTTTAAACAAATCCCCTCTCATCCTCAGTAAGGAGCTAAAGCATTCCTGAGCCTCAGTGCGATCACTTGTTAATAGCCACAGCTTGGTGCACAAAAGCAAACCTATAGGTATAACCCAGGGAAAAAAGAAACACACCCTACAATAAAAAAGCCCATCTTAAAAGTGAGGACAGGAACACCCCTAGTATATTAGAAACTTGCACTGAGTCATCTGGAGTAGAATCGAAGCCTGGATTACAGTCAGAGCCCTGAAGTTGCTGGTTAAGGCCTGGCCTCCTGGGCCACGTCTGTTCTGCTTCACCTGCTGCAGTGGCCGCAATGCAGTGCAGCCGCATATTTGTTCTGACTGGCAGCACCATGTAATTGCATTTGTGTTCAGTGACTATCAGTGTTTCTAGTGTGTCTTTCTGAAAGGTCATCTCATGCCAGAAGAGACTTAATGCCATGGCTGTCTCAGGTTTGTTGATTCTTTCTTGATGCTGCTTAACCTTTCAGTAGGAGAGAATGGAAAGCCAATCCTACCACTTATTCCCTTAAATATCAGTGTGATGCAACCTCATAGTGGTGCTGACCTCTACTTACTTGTTGCTTTTGAGTTGCTGGCTCCAAGAGATGGACAATCTGTACATTTTAATAATGAGGTTGATGCACTCAGAAATATGCTTGCTTGGATTCCTATTTCATATTATTTAAAAAAAGAAAACCAAACCCACAAAAAAAAAAAAGTACCAACCCTATCAATTAGTGTTGGGAAACCCTGGTTCCTTCTGTCTGTTATTATGAGACTTCCGTGCTTCTTGTGGAGTGCCTGGTAGGTCGTTAGTTTCCCTCCTTCCACAGTTGCACTATTTCTATTAGTGGTCTCCCATAGGAATTCTCTGAATACATGTAAATTGCTAGGGTGTGCTTTGCGCAGACCTAAAATGACTGCACAGCTGGGAGAAACTCCAGCATCCCATGAAGAGAAGGCAATGGAAGGGCTGATACTAGTCAAACATATTGAAAGTGTCTGTAAGGCTGATTAGGGAGTAGAGTACAGACAGGTGGAAATGGGGGGTTGATGGGTGGTAATAGAAGCCAACCCCCTATTGTTTTAGGCTATCTTGATATACAGGGATGTTCACTTCTTCAATGAGATGCAAGTCAGGAGGTGAGAGGGAGCTTCTTCTCCAGGAGGACAACTTTCGTCTAAGTACTCTGGCAAGTTAATTTTAATTGTCCAGTTTATTTCTAGAGCCACATCAATCTAAAATGACCTCGCTGGGGAGGATTTACTCAGTAAGAGGGGAAAAACAAAGTGTATAGTTGTAATCAATTCTTTCTTTTTTTTTCCTCCTATTGCCTTCCATTCCTGCCAACATCCTTAAGCAGGTCCAAAAAAAAGGGGAAGAGCTGGAAGCTCTTCTGAAGTTCACACTGCACAGTGCACATGTTTGCCCCCCATATCCTTTCCCTATTTTCCTCCACAATTAGCAGAGAGATTAAAGCTGGGAGATATTCCTCTCACTAGCCCCACTGCAGCATGAGCCTGAAATAGCTGCTGAGATCACCCTTATCTGAAGTGATCCTAAGGGATGCAGAATCAAGCAGGGGCTGTAGGGGCTGCTAAAGTGAGCTATACTTCAAACTGGTACCTAAAACATGTGGATGTCATCATGCTCCTGTAGAAGAACCTGCCTTATGGGCACTTTGAAAACCATTCCTAAAATAACAGTAATTTCTGGCAACATGACTGTCAAGGGGCTTGTTCCTTTGTTCTTCCATTTTAAATAAATAAGGGGATGAAGAGATTGAAGAGAATTTGATTTTACTTTAATTTGTGTTTGTGGGATGCGCAAGAAGCATGTATTGGGGTGCTGAGGACTTGAACTTGTGCCTCAGTAAAGCCCCTGCAGCAATGTCAATGATATCTCACTGTTGGACCAGAAGCTTTTCAAATTCAAATGGAATGAGTCCAGCACTTGCAGAAGTGAAGACCTTGTAATATTAGCATAGGCAGGCTGTCCTTCTAAAGCATATGCTCATATGCTCTTTCCCCACCTCTCACCATTTCCTGGGTACTGCATGATCTGCTATGCTAGTGTACCTTGTTCTTGACTGATGACTCCTGGAGTCAATTTAGGATTCTGTCAGTCTGCCAGTGTATCTGGACTCCAGTCTCATCCATTCCTTGTCTTCCAGTTGTGTAACCACACTTGGATCTTTGAGAAGCACACTTCCTAGTACTTCTGCTCCTGTAGGTAAGCCAGCCAAGGCAAGTGACTTGAGGTAATCTGAGGACTATTTGCTCTTCTGACTTGGCTAATGCTGGTGCACTCATTTTGTTTCTGTCCTCTGTCAGATGTCCTCTGTAATCAGTGTCATTCCTGCATTTGCATCTTGAGCTGAATGTCTCTGGAGAGAGATTTTTTTGTCTTGCAGTGTGTACCATGTGGTGTCAGGTTATGGTGGCAGAAATGGAAGGAGAGCTGGTGTTGGCAAGGTGTCTTCTAACAGAGAACATTATAATATTGTACTGGGACATGTGGAGCACCCCCTGTCCCTCGTACTCCTTCCCTAATTTTGAAATAGCCCTCTGTGTGCTGGCAGCACATCCAAATGCTGTGAACCACAAAGCAGAGACCAACTATTTTGTTCAGGAGTACTTCAACTTGGAGTGTGAAGGAGAGCAGGAGAACAATGGCCATTCTAGTGGGGCTGGGCTTACGTACAGAGAAGCTGGCCACCTGCTTTGAATGGCAGCTTTTAATGGAAATCTGTGGCCCATGTCACTTAGGAATAAAACAACTAAATGTCGGGCGCTCGTTTGGTACTACAAATCCTTCAGTGAGCAGGTTGTCACTTGTGAAAAGAATTGCACAACTTCAGTATCTCTCACCTTGCAGTCTTTGGTCTGCATGTAGTTGTCTTGCATATCTTCTTGAGATACAGTTAAGACATTCTCAGGACAAACCTCCCTTAATTTGTGAGACTACTGATTATGAGGCGGGGGTGCATCATATAAGAGATATTTCTAGCATATGAGTAATATTTCTATCATGTATCTTTGAAATGCTGTGATCCAAGAGCTTATGAGTCTTCTGAGTGTTTATTTTCTGTATGATATTGTGTATCAGTGGGAAGATGGAACTGTTTGTTTGCCCAGTTCTTGGTCTTCCTTAGACATCCCTTTATGGCTCATGGTGGGAACAGGAATGCTAGGGTAGATGGACCTGTGGTCCGACAGAGCTCTCAAAGGTGAGTGTGGACAGCAGTGTAGACAGTCCCATCCTTCCAACTGGTGCAGGTAAGCAGTCAGCTGAACAAACTTTCTCCTTGCTGTATGTACTCAGCCCGTGGTGCAGTTCCCACACCTCTTCAGAAAAGATCAGTGCTATCTCTTATGAGACTTTGGAAAGCAAAGCAACGTGCACTCTAGAAAACCTCCTAACTGTGAAATGAAGCATTTAGATGTTACTTGTTTGTTTGTTTAAAGAACACAGAGTGACTATTCACTGAGGAACAATTAGGTTGTAGGGGCAGGAGGCTTCAGTTGATACCTCTGTTAACTTCGTGTATGTGTTTTCAGTTGTGCTTCCCCCACCCTTCCCCATTCCACTCAAGTTAGAGCAATGAGGTAGGATCTGAAATCTCACCATTTGATTGCATGTTTGTGAAATTTGTTGTTGTTCTAACACTTTATTTGTATTGCTGTGTTTCCTCTTTAGTCATGCGCTGTCCCTTGTGCTTTGCTCTGCACTCAGAATGGCTTCAGGAGCTTACCCCAAAAAGTCTAAACTCTGTATCTAGAGGGAGAAAAATCAGTTCATTCGACCCACAAACCTTCATAAAGCTTTTTTTTTCTTGCCTTTTTTTTAATCCTGCATCTGAAAGCCATTAAGAGAGGGTGGAATTTATGCCACAAGCTGATCTCCAAACTGTTTTTATGTAAAGGCACAGCTGTTTAATGTTCATAATTATAAGGTAGAGCAGAGCCTTCTCAGTTGGCAGTACGTGCTGTGCAGTGTCACTTTGCCTGCTCGGGAGCAACTAGAATAGCTTCAGGAGAACAGATCTGCTGAGGCTTTTTGGTTAACCAGTAGATGTTTCCACACTGTGTATCTTCTTTTTGACCAAAGGGAACCTCCTTCTTTGGCCCATCCCGTTTTAGGGAAGCAAGGAGATGCCAGCTGCAGCTATATGACAGTAAGTATTGGTCAGTAACCTGAAACCAAAAATCTAAGTCTTAAATCTGAAAATATCTCACTTCTGTTGGGCTAGGAATTCACATTTTGCTTGTGATCAATCTGCTGACATGGACATCTTAATGGCTCAGAAACACTGGAGGATATTTTCTGACACCTTTTTCAAAGCCAGCTTTTTAACCAGGCCTGTTTCTTCAACAACACTGGGACATTTCACTGAGCAGCACAAGGTGCTTAGCTCTGATATGCATCCCAATCTTTGCCCTGCTGTCCCGGCACAGAAAAAAACCCATATGTGAAATAACTAATTGGTGCTCTCTTAATGAACTGTAGCTTTCTAATTAAGTCGTTGCTTAAAGTGCAGCTGATGTCACCTGTGCGTTTATGGAATCTGCTGGATTTACTTCCCTTGCTTCATGTCCACAACACCAGATCAAATGGCTCAAAGGCACCAGTGCTCCTTCTGACTAAGGCAGCAAAAGCCAGAGCAGCCAAACACTTTGTATTTTCACTTGTGTGCCAAGGGTTTTTTTTTTTCTCAGCTCTGGTGTTCTTAGATTCTCTTCCACTTGAGAAGGAGCTTCCCAGCTCTTTTTCTCAGAGGCCAGTAGCAGAAGCAGGCTGCCATGCAGGGTTAGGCAGGAGGAGAGCCTGATTTCCAGCATCTCTCATGCTGGAATGTGACACGTTGATGTGGCAGGGAAGAAACAAGTTCTTGCACACTGGGAATGGGAAGACGGAGGACAAGCTGCTTCATGCAGGGCCATGTGATTTGCAGGAGGGAACAAACATACAAAATTGTAACAACCCTAAATATTTTTGTGGGGGTGGTATTACTGGTGACATCAGGGAAAGGGTTAATTGCTTGCTGTGTCTGTCAGAGCTGGGGAGAGGAAAGGGATGAGGAAGAGAAAGCTTCAGTTCTGTGAAAGTGGCTTTCTGCTTTGAGGCAGCAACAGTGATATTTCATGTCTTGTTTGGTGTCTCCTGCTTTTAAATGTCAGTCTCTGCAGCCAGCCTTATCTCCTGTAGCACATTTCAATTAGGTATTCCAAATCGTGCTCTGTTCTTCCAGGACAAGTATGCCAGAGGTGATATTTACTGTTGCAGCAGCATTTTAAATACTCCCTGCTTTCTTGTATTTTCTTTAAATCAAGTGAATGGCAGTTGCTGCCTTAATAAGAACTGTATTACTAATAATAATTTAATAATAATAGGAGAGGAAAGAATTCTGGGGCCAGCACTGATGGCTAAGTGATTTTAATGAAGAGGTTTTCTTTTCCCCGTGCTTTAGCTTAGCTTTGAAAAGCTATTAAGATTACCCCTTTATAGAAGCACTCCAATACCTTGTGTTTTTCATGGCAGTATAAATGTCCATGTGTGTTTCCAACTTTGTATAGAGGCTACTTAGGTGCCAGAGTTGACAGGACAAATACATCTAAACTCTGATCTCTAATCCAGTAACTCAGACCTCTCTCTACTCGAAATGATGTTCCAAAGAAATGGTATTAGGCAGAGATGGGTGTACTGGGAGCCAAGGTGTGTAGATGCAGGAAGGAGATGTTGAGTTTTGGCAGCTGACTGTACTGATGTGTCCATTTCAAACCTTGTATCAGGGCATGTGCTAATCCTGAAGAGGATTCGCAGGAGTATTTTTAGCCACTTAAAGACTCTAAGGCATCAAGATGGGGGACACACTGAAGTGCAGTCCTGCAGGATCACAGAAAGCTGTTCAGTTCTGTCCTTTCTCCCTTTGCCAGGGCTTCAGGACCTTGTGTCACTGATGCACATTCTTCTGCTGCCTTCGGGCACACACTGCCCTGAAGGTGTGTTGGGAGGCAGCATCTTCTGGCAGTGGAGAAGCTGGGTCTGGGAGGAACAGAGTGGGGCTGATGTGCAAGGGTGGACTATCTGTGGCCTGTCAAGAGCCTGGGCACTCTCACAATACACCTAGAAGCATGTCACCAACTTGAAATCTTCTGCTTGTGTCACATGTCACAACTCATGATTTCCTTTCCTGTCTGTGTACAGAACTTGGCTCTTCTGAGCTGTAAATTTATCAAGCATTATAAAATTGCATGCATGTAGCTCTGGTCATTCCATTCACACCACAGGGCTACAGGGCTGCTGTACACAGCAGGAAGAATGCAAGAATGCTACATCATTTTATTTTATTTTATTTTTTCCTTTTCTAATTTAGCTTAATGCTTATATCCTCCACCTATCTTTTGCTATTGATAACAACATACACAAGACCAAGGTGCTCTGCCAGGTATTTTCATCCTAGGCTCTTTTTAGTTGTCTGGCTGTGGAAATATCTCAGTCATTTCCCCAGACTATGCTTTGTAAATACAGCTGACAACTAAGTGGGAAGCAAGATTGTTGTTCCATTAAATTTGTTTGAATTTTTTTTTTTTAAATATCTGTTTACCATTATTCCAAAGCAAAGTATTTATAAAATGTTTCATGAGAAGTGAGACAAACAGATGTGCTTGCCTGTGATGAAGTAGTGAGACAAACGTTTGCTGCACACCTTGAAAAAGAAAATTGCATTCTAATAACTCTCATACAGAGCACCAAAGTCTTGCATGATTTAGGGAAGGAATTGGGTCTCAGTCCTCATTGTACTGAATGAGCATCCTAAGTATTGCACTTGAAATTTTATGATGAGACTTCATGTTGCATTTAATAGGAATGGAAGGTTGATTAGCTCATGGCAGCCTTGTAACAGCCAGATCCTCTGCAGTGGAGGGAAGCAGAGATGTATGGTCAAGCATACAACATGTATCTTTTGGCAGTAGTCTATATGAAATGCTGTCTTAATATTTCATTCTGGTCTAAGAAGATACTTAACTAATTTTGCCAGGGACAAAGCTGTGAGAGTTCCATCCTAGAGCACAGCTACTGATCTTTAATAGCATTGTACTTGTAATACTCACCAAGAAGCTTTTTTCTAATACAAAACTGTGGTCTGCAAGATGCATCCCAGGTACCTGTGCTGTGCATCTGCTAAATTCATGTTCTTGTTCCAAAGCCTGGAAGTCCTAGAGTTTCCTCACAGAAAACTGGAACCTGCCAAGTCATGTTTCCATAGCTTGACAAACTGAGAAATGACCGAGAGTAGATTCTCGTAACATGAGGGATTGGGCAACTGTAGTCCTGGGTAGCTGATAATTCCTTTGCCTCCCTGAGCTGTTGTTTGAGCTTGTAAAGAGTGAGCTCATGATTTGCAGCTTGCTAAAGCCAAGCTACAGGAGATGAACAGAAACTGTTGTACGGTAATAGCAGCTCAGTGTGTGGGAGCTGTTTTGGCAACTCACAAACTTTCTAATTAGGTCCAAATTAGGCAAGCAGGGAATGAGGAAAGAGAGAAGGCTTGTGAGATCTGTGATGTTACTCTCTATAAATACAGCAGATGCACATTTGTGCCAGTTACAGTGACTTTTCACCATACTGGTCGAATACTATGGGTAACACCTTCAATGCTGTATTAAATTTTTGAGCAGATCTCACTCAATGATACAGATTTCCCAGTGGAATTATTTATACAAGGATTGTTTTGTAATTTCCTGAGAAATGTTAAATAGCTATTTAAGTTGAATGCAAATCCTGCATTGATGACTCCTGTGGTTATTTCATCTACATAAGGACCCTGAATGTGGTGTATTATGTTTAACTAGTAGCATAATGTTTTGCTTTCACTGTGTGTGTTTTGCCACAAACCTCTTTAGAGTTTAGGGACTAGATAGCTGACAAATCTGTTCGGTTTCTCTAGATCCTATGTCCTGCCATCTTTGGGTTAAATTGCATTTTTTTCTCTTGCTCAGCCCCAGTGAAGCCTTGAAGGAAATAACTATTGTTCATACTTGAAAAGGGGAGAAGGAAATATGAGAAGAACAGGATGGGCAAGGTCTAGAGCAGCAGAACTAAACTCTGCCATTTCTGGTCTGAAATGAAGAAGTTAATGGTTCTGCTTTCTTTTGTAAAATTGCATGAGACGTTTGGATACAGAATAACGCAGACAATTTTGTTTCCATGAGCAGGTACATATTTATTTATTTATTTTCAAAATAATCTAAGCTGTAAATAAATAAACTGTCTGTGCAGAGTATTTTAACTATTGCTCTCACTGTTAATTCAGGTCTGCTTCATCGTCTAGCAGCTCCTACATTTTCCAGCTAGTTGTAGACTTGGTTTACAAACAAGCAGTGGTGACAGAACAGAACTGCTCATTATTTGCATAGCTCCTGCCTGCTTTATTTTCAGTCACTTTGTTCAGATGTCAGTCCTAGTTTGTAAAACATGAACAGAGTATGGAAGGGAAAAAAAAAAAAGTAATTACACTTCACATCTGCTGTTTCTCCTGACATGGAACTGTACTCTGTAAACTCTGCTGAAGGTAGCTCACATTTTTACATAGCTTTCAAATCTACATATAAGTCTCTTTTCTGGTTGCCTGATGGAAAACTTCTCTACTGGTGGAAGGTACTATTTGTGGTGGTCGTCTCATCTTCCTCAAGATGCTGGTAGTGCTCCTTCTATCAGGTAGATAGAACCAGTAGGTCCTGGCACAGTAAATACTTCTGCAGCTTTCCAATGCAGCGTGACTTGTTGAACTATGTAGCCATAACCTCCAACAATGTTATAAGAGCAAATGCTGCAGCATTAATTAGCAAACTGAAATCCCAACTACTTGCGGGAAAGAAAAATAGAGCTGTGTCTCTGGCAGGCCTTTGGTAGAATTAAGGAATGGTTCAGGCTCTGCCACTGTCCTCTGAGATTATTATAGGGAAACTACTTCATTTTCTAGGCTTCAGAAATAATATTTCCTGTGTCTCAGTGAGGTGATTAAGCAGACTTTGTGATTATGGACAAAAGAAAAGGTTCAAGATAGGACAAAGTGTGCACTATGTGCACACTCTTCCACAGCTTTCTTTGTAAAAGCAGAAATGTAATGTCCAGTGCTCTGCACCAGCTTACATTTTCAGTAAAACTTTCCTAACTCTTTAAATTGCCTCTGTTTCAAGATAATTTGGTGCCTTTTCTTCTGACCCACAGGACCTTGCATAGCTTTGCTACAGTAGTGGGCAATGTTTCAGGCAAGGGGACATGTAGGAAATAACATTCTGTAGGAAATAGCATTATCTGACACTTCTTATGTGATCTAATTATTTTTCATTGTCTGTTCCAAATGTGTCCATCCTAGTACAGGAATTAGGACACCTAGTCCTTGTCCACAGAGTCTGAGAGGTCTGAAGTCAGACTCATTAGAGACACTGAACTCTGTTAATTCCCGTTGCGTACCTCCACACATCTGCAAGTAAGCAGGAAACTCATTTTGTTTTCAGTATGAACCCACAAACTCGGCAGGAATTGAGGTCACTAACCACCTCACTGGATCATGCCTAAGGCTGACATATGATGGCAAAGTAGCAGCATGTGACCTTAAGAGATACAGAAATTACTGGCCATGTTCAGAGATGTATGTAGTTTATCTCCTAAGAGAGACTGGAAGCCTGGCCTCAGTTGTATGAAAGATTTCCTGGTATTTGAAAGGAAAAGGTGCAGTGTCATGTGTGAGGCATTGCAATGCCATTTGAGAGAAATGCAAGTACATCCACTGCAAGGCTGTGGAAAGAGTATGAATATGAAGAGCAGGGAAGTATGAGTACCAGGGAGATAAAAACATAGAAATGTCTGGGTTGGAAGGGACCTCCAGAGGTCATCTAGTCCAACCTCCCTGCTGAGAGCAGGGCCATCCTCTGAGCAGGTTGCTCAGAGCCTCATCAAGCCTCACCTTGAATGGCTCCAGGGATGGGGCCTCAAGGACCTCCCTGGGTAATCTGTTCCAGTACCCCACCACTCTCATGGTAAAGAACTGCCTCCTTACATCTGATCTAAACCCACTCCTTTCTAATTTAAAACCATTGCCCCTCGTCCTTTCACTACAGGCCTTTGTGAACAGGCCCTCTCCAGCCTTTTTGTTAGCTCCCTTCAGGTACTGGAAGGTGGCTATTAGGTCTTCTCAGAGCTTTCTCTTCTCCATGCTGAACAATCCCAGCTCCCTCAGCCTGTCCCCCTAGGAGAGGTGCTCCAGCCCCCTGATCATCCTTGTGGCCTCCTCTGGACCCGCTCCATCCGGTCCATGTCCTTCCTGTGCTCGGGGCTCCAGAGCTGGATGCAGTATTCCAGGTGAGGTCTGACCAGAGCAGAGTAGAGAGCAGAATCACCTCTCTCGATCTGCTGGCCACACTTATTTTGATGCAGCCCAGGATGCGATTGGCCTTCTGGGCTGCAAGCACACACTGGCTGCTCATGTCCAGCTTCTCCTCT
>JANHGN010010478.1:0-25149 GCA_024605025.1 Megaceryle maxima | reverse complement strand
CTGATGCAGTCACTCTGTCATAGAAAGCCACTAGGTTTGTCAGGCAGGATTTCCCCTTAGTGAAGCCATGCTGGCTGCCCTTGATCACCTCCCTGTCCTCTGTGTGCCTTACCAGACCTTCTAGGAGAATCTGCTCCATGATTTTCCCAAGCACAGAGGTGAGGCTGACAGGTCAGGAGTTCCCAGCATCCTCCTCTCTACTCTTTTTGAATACAAGTGTAACATGTCCCCTTCCAATCCCTAGGGACTTCACCTGACTGCCATGACCTCTCAAATATTATTGAGTAGCTTGGTGACTACATCTGCCAGTTAATGTGTTCATTGTCTTTGTTCAATTAATTCCTAATGTCCTGAGGAATAGTGTTCCTATCACCTCCTGAAAGAAAATGGCATTTGTTTTCACTGAAATAACTCTTCCCTCTGTTCAAGTGCAAACTCACAATTGAACCAAAGAGCAAGACAAGACCTAGAGATGGTTCTGGACCAGAATGATCCATCAGAAGGAGGCTGTCATTAAGACTGAATTTTAAGCATCTGATTTCCAGTGATTTCCTCTGGTAGCAATCAGTAATATAAATTTGTTAGTGTTTTATTTTTTGCCAAAAAGTAATTTTCTGAAGCTTAAAAATTCTATTTTCTGACAGGCTTGTACGTGCATCATTAAGGTACTATTCTTAAATCCACATAATTTCAACTACTCTTACATGTCCTCCAGCTCTATCTAGTAACTCTGCAAGATAATTCATCAGTGAGTGAATGTGAAAATGTGAAAATTACTTTTCAGGAATGCTTATGAATATTAATATGAAGAGATATGGTTATTTAGGACTTGCTTAGTGTGGTCCTTTATACTATCTGGCACTACTTCATATGGCATAGATGACTTGTAGGCCAAGCTCGTAGAGATTTGATCCATCTAGGCAGAGAGGATTGGATGGTTTTTGCAAATTATGAAGGGGATACAAAAACCTAAAAAAAACCCCACCCCAAAACAAACCTAAAGAAATAAAAATTACTAAATTCACTCACCTTTGACTAAACAGGGCACTGGTGAATCTGTGCCTTTGAGTGGAATTCTCTTTTGTTATGCTGATCTCAACTGGCTGATAGATCAAGCTTATCCAAATTCTGTGTGTCATCAAACAAAGAACTATAACCAGAACTTCAGGATTTCTTCTGGGAATTCTGCTTAGAATTAACTGTTCAGGCATTTCTACGAGTGTAAATGTTTTTATGGGGAGATTGAGTGATTAGTGGCAGAACTGGGAATAGAAATTGGTATATCATCCTCTCTGCTCACCAGGTTACTGCAGTGCTGAGAGTAGCCCTCTCCAATCAAGGTGGGTGGATGACATCAAATCTGGAGATTCTGGTCCACAGTTCCTTATGGGATTGAGATCCCTTTTACGGATGAGCTTGTCAGTGAGAAATTATTAGGTAGTTATTGTTCCCATTTTCCTTTGAGCAAGTAATGATGCTGTAGGAAAAGCTGTGACAGGCGAGGCAGTTGCAGAAAAAGGGAGAGAGATCTGAAGTGGAGAATGGCAGAGCTGAACTCAAGTTCAGAGAAGGTTATTCACAGTTCAGACCCCTCAGAGTTGGCAAACCCTCCCACTGCAGCAAAAAAGCTAAATATATTAACTTCTGTGCTACTTGTCTTTATCTTTCTGTGATCTCACTTTGCATAGTAATTAACAAGAAGAGCCTTCCTTTTTAAGCCTGAAAGTAACGGGGAGCCAAAGCAGTCATGCTGCTGTGACCTGACATTCTCATTTGTCATATGAAGGAATATACAATAAATGTCAGCAGTAAAGGTAACGCTTATGAAGGAAAAATGTCAGTTTTCAAATTGGTGTGAAGACCATAAGATGTGGTACTTTTCAGACAGACTACTACTAGAAAAATTAGTATATTAGTAATGCTGCTACAATAGACATAAAAAAGGGGAGCTGAAGATGGAGGTTCTCACTCCGACCACTGTATCACCACTGACAGTTGTCTTTTCTTACTTAGTACTTCTGCACGTGTTTTAGAGGGTTCACCTGTATTTTCTAGGAATGTGTAAACAGAATTTAATATGTACATGCTGTGACTGCAGCAGTTTCCATTATCTGCCTAAATGCCTGGTCTTAATTTGCATACTGCCTTTGGGGTTTGGTGTTAGTCTATGGTAGTGAGCTTTATGGGTTATTATGCATCATGTAAAAATATCCTAGTTTCCTAGTTTTCTTGCTTCTACTATGTGAAGGTGTGACAGATATGTGTATGCAATGCTTTGTTCTTTCTCATGCCTCTGCCTTATCCTTTATTTTGGCTAAAACAAATATTTTCCATGTGCTCCTAAATATCCACCCTGCTGGTGCCTTCTGAAATTGAGTGGCCAGATACTGAACATAATCTGAGGAAAACTGTTCTGTAAATTAACAGAATTATGGTAGGGATATGTGTGTGGTGCAATGGATGTGCATGGAACTCTTGTCCTCTATGAAGGATCTGTTAATACTTCTTCAGGGTGGAAGCTTTGATTTTTTTTGTACTGACTGTGAGTGGATTAGAACAATACTAATTTTTTCAGCTAGCAGCATAACAGACACAGTATCACAGAGAGTTACATGCTTTATTATTGGAAGACCTGAGTATCCAGAAAAACTCTTGTTTGTGGAGAAAAAAAAATAAAAGAAAAAGATTACGGGATCCCAGCTAGCACATATTAGAAAACTTGTCAGACTTCTCCTCGCAGCCCTTGCTTTAGAGAAAGTAGCACTAGGATGGCAGTCAGGACCACAGAGCATGGGGCAGAATTGTGTGTAGGAAGACTTTACCTGGCCTTGTAGTGTGAGATGGGTCAGAAATACTATTAATAGGTAACACAAGGAGAAAGAGCTCTTTTTTGTTATTTTTCTCTGAAGTACTTGTTCCTTCTTTGAATGATGATTGTCGTATTGTTTCCAAACACCTGATGTACTAGAGGGGATGTAGTATGTTTGCAGCAGAAATGGGTGACAACTCAGAAGAGGCATGCATGCACAGGCACACTGAGCTGCTAGTTCACTTTACAATCATGCAGTGCAGATTTGGAGTACAATTAATTACGAATTGTGTATTTCTTCCTAGAAAATGTTCACAGTACCTCTATAGTGCTTTTAGGGCCAAGTCCGCAGTGTATGTTGAAACCCATTTATTTTGTGCTGTATTGAGCTATAGGAGTTGTGTGCACCCCCACAAACATGGTGACTCAATGTATAATTTAGTCTAGCTTCCAAATTTGATAACCCTTTTAAATACACAGTGTGGTTTATCTGCTAAACCACATAACAGCATCCCAGCAGATGCATTATGGGACTGGCATATGTAATTTATTGCAGGCTTGATATGTATTGTATGTAGTTGTATTAATGATTTATAACTCTCCTCTACCAACAGATGTATATGCAATGAAGTTCCACTGCAGGGAAAGACATTTAATATAGGAAACACAATATTATTTGATTAATCCGGTGAAGGACCAAGCTGCATGTAAGGATAGTCTTGCTGTTAAGATACATTCTGGAACATGGAAAGATATGCCTTTCTTCTGGCCTTTTTGAAGGAGTCTTTACTTAGGATTTTGAGCACATCAGCACCTCTGTATATTCCTTTTGCTTCATGTGTGAATATTTACACTGACCTTCAATAGCCCGTGGGTAATGTAAACTGTGTGATACTGGATTAATGAATATTTTAAAGAACATAAAATATTCCAGTTGGAAGGTGCTATTGGAAGGCAGATACCTTCAGAGAAAAAATGGCTTCACTTTTAGCTGACTCCTCATAATCTGTTGTGTTAGATTAGGAAGCTTTTTTCTTTTCCACTCCCCCAAAGGTGGTATTTTTGTAGAAGAGTTTTTGTGCTCTGTTTCTTTAGCTCTAGGGGAATATTTGAAACTATGGATCTTTCTTTTGCAATCAGAATGCCAGGAGAAATCAACTTGCATAGAAAGTGGAAAGAATAGGAAAGCACAGATGATTAATACCTGCATTTCACTGGTATGGTTTAATGGCCTTTATTTAAGGGGGAGGGGCAGGGTGCAATTTAAGTGGTAAAATGAGCAGTATCCTAAGATGCACTGAGTAAAGATGATGCCAGCAGGAGGCTTTTGTATTAGTAGTGAATTCAGCCATCAGGCAATTTCATCCTTTTGTTAGAAAAATGTAATTCTAGTGGGTTTTGCATGGAAGTTTCAATCTGAAATGCAACTGTAATTGTATTATGAAGTTATGCACATCAGGTACAGACTTCTGGCAAACTGTGCAAACTGGCACCTCAGATTTCTGAGTTCCTAACAAGTATATAGGCTGGGTTAAGAGTTCTGGCAAGAACTTCCAGTGGTTTTAATTAAAAGATAATCTCAGTGTTCGTAACAGATTTAGGAATGAGCAGCATGGACTGATGTTTGTTGCCTGTGGCAGATGGAAAGGAGAAACACTATGGTAGCCTTTTTTGAAGGGAGAAGGTTCAGCAAGCGATTATGTACCTGAGATGAAGATGGTTTGGATAAACACTGTCTACCATCCTTGAAACTCCCCTTCTCTCATTGTTTTTGGAGTCTTTGTTTCTTGGTGATGTTATCACCCAGCTTTTCGAAATAAATGCCCCAATTAAAACTCAGCAGCAGCTGTGAGTGCTGACATGCAGGAAAATGTTGCTGTCAGTCACTCAGCTAATGGCAGGCAGAAAGTAAACATACATGCTTGTTGCAGTGTTTGGCCTGTTAAAAGCTACTTAATTCAATTCTCTGCAAACATCTGGAGAGAGTAACATAATATAGGTAAGAAAGGAAAATATCTTTTACCCTTCCACAAAACAACTTCTCCACAGCCTGCGCATAACCCCCGCCGCACTTTCCTTATCCTGAAAAACCCCAACATAACTGCTGCTCCTCCTGCCTCCTATTTCTTTAAATAAGTTATCAATAGTTTGTTCTCTAAAACTGTAGTCTTAGCTAATGCAATGTTAGCTAAAAAAATGTTTCATTGTTGCTTGATAGTGTTTGTTAGATGCTCCATTTTTGTAAGCAGTGTCTGAGAGTCGTCATTTTCAAGCCTGTGGATGTTATTTCTGCCCTCACAGTTGCCCTAAGTTTTCATATGCTTGCAGTGTGTAGTATTGATGAAATCCACACAAATCTAAATGATGAAACCTTTAGCAGTTGTGATTTTGTTAATATATATATATATATCAGGATACTTGAAAAATACCAAAAGTCAACTTAACAGGAGAGGATAAGATCTGCTGTCAGAAATAGATCCTTGAAACAAGAAAGTCTGGAAAAATCTGATGACTAAATGCTGAGATTTGGATTTATTTGGGATTATTTTGTTTCTATAGTATGCATCATGTGAATATCTGATTGCACTTTGCAGTCCAAATAACCCAGTTGTTAATTTTTCTGATTTCCATAAACTCTATTCTCCCCACTTATTTTTTTTTTAAAGGAGAAGTTCTGTCTTAGACATCAGTTTCTTAAGCTTGTGGCAGTATTTGAGTAGCTATATATAACTTAAATACAAATGCTGTACTGGTCACTGAACTATGTGAAGATCTAATACTGTATTCTTGGCTTTGGGGCAGCAATTCAATATTCTTATACAAATTACTTCACTTTCTTTTCCTCGTTTCCCTTGCTTTGTTATCCCTTTGACCTCAGGCCAAACGTTTCCAAGGTATCTGTTGATGGAAATCTCTTATGTGAGAGAAAATGGAAAAAGAGCAGAAGATTCCTCTGAAGCAGAAGTACTTAAAATAATGTGTCTTTTTTAATTTGACTGCTTTCCATGGTGCTTTTCCAGCTCTGCTTTTTTGGATGACAGTCATTCTTAGTGCCAGCACTGCTGAACTCAGATACCAGGGTACTTTCCATGTTATGACACAGAGCAGCAGTTGGCATAGCTCCATTTCAAGACACATGTCCTTTCCAGGAATACTCAGGCTGCCAACGTGTGTTTGCTAAACACTTGGCACACGGGGAATGTTGTAATGTACCAGATTTACTAGTGGAGGCAGGAAAGCAGCCATATGTCACAACACAAACAGTGATATGCTGGCGCTATCAAATGAAGGTGTGATGGAGCAGACTCCCAGGTTTATCCAGCAAATGTCCTAAGCAGCACACTTGGTGGGGTATACCAGTGAAGCCTGGTGAACTGAGCAGCAGGAACTATTGGAGACCATGGGCAACTTGAGGACACTGAGCAAGCAATACTGCTTGGACAGAGGAAGCAATACATGCTACACACTTCTACTCTCTATAAAGTGGAGTCATGTTAAGGATTGGGAGGGTTTTGCCATGGCATTTTGCCTTGGAGAAGCTACAGGCCAGTAGGTAGAAGCTGAACGACCTAGTGCACAATGGTTTAAACCAAAAAAAATTAAATTTGGAGAAGTCTGAGAAGATTAAGTGGGACTGATGGTAAATGTTTTTGTGTGGCCTAAGGAATAGGAGAAGTTTGAATGTTTGGGAAGTGGCTGCATCAATGCCTGCCTGTGAAAGGCTGTCAATCATGAGGATGGTCCTTGAGATGAGGAAAATAACACACATACCTCCTCTCTGCTGTCTCTTGTGTCTGTGTTTGGTACTGTAACTTATGTAGGTGTAGATACAATGCTTGCTGCTCAAGCCCTAGAAAAAGATTATCTTGTTTCTGAGGGAGGAGTGGGAAATTTTTGAGGGATCCATCTACAACTGCAAAAACCTATGCAACAATTTTTATTATTTTTACCCCACCCTTCTGCTATTTCCCTTGCAACTTGTTAGCCACACCTTCCCCAAGTTAGCTTACAAGAGGGTGTACAACCCTGCCTTGATGCTGTGTTCATTTTTCACTTAGGCTGCCTCGTACAAAGGCCTGTGCATTTGGCATTTGCATTTGTTACAGAAATGTCCAAAAGGGAGTTTTCTGGGTTACTGTGGTCATGGTTAGTCCTGACCTGAGTGCAGAAGAACCCAAACCATGAACCACTGTGTTATTAGATTTTCAGCATTAACGTAGATGAATGTCCTGTTTAATCTTCATCAGTGAGAACAGTAACCTGGAACCCTAATTGTTTCAACACTGCTCTGACCATTTACATGAAACTATGTAAATTAATTTGCATATGTAGAACTCTCATTTGTAAGGAGTTTCAAAAAGGTTGGAAAGAAGACAAGAGAATGCATATGAAAATGTATCAGACCTGAGAGAAGATAAACCAGTTGTGTCATCATCTGAAACTAAAACTTGATCTCCAAAACTGATAAAAACATAAACATTTTAAGGACTGAATGATATATAGATATATATGTATTATAGATACGTATACCTATATATTAGTTTATTAATGATTAGACTGAGGGATTTACCACACAGCAGGATTTAACTAAAAAGCTTGGCAAAAATTTCAACACGGCATTAGATATTAATAGAAATAACATGAATATCCTGCCTACTTACATACTTTTTTGAAGACTGAAAAGAATTAGTTCAGATTTTAAAGTCAGCTCTAACTTTCGGTGTAATGAATAAAATCTTCATAGTGATAAATAATCCTGTGTGCAAATACTTGGAAATCTTGTTCTCTCCTGCAGCATGAGCTGCTTGTCAGGGGAACTTGTACCGAGGCAAGGCAGGCTGAGGTGACCGTGCAAGCAGTTGGATGCTGCAGTGAGTTAGCAGCTCAGCGCCATATGATGGCATTGTTAAAGCACAGATTTTGTGATAGACAGAGGTCACAGCAGTTCTGTCAGATGAGCTTTCCTCTGGCCATTTCAGAGCTGGTTTCAGCAGAAAGTTGCTGTTTGCAGAGTTCAGTCTGCAAAGTTCAGTCTCCCTTGTTCCCAGCACAGTTGTGACTCTAGAGAAGTGAGCCACAGTCCGGCATCTTTCAATTTATTGGTATCGTTTGCATTTTCTGACTACCTTTCAAAACAACAGGAAAACCAGTCCTTCATATCTGCAGCACTTTAACCAATACATGTGCACTGGAAGTGTGTATCATCATCGTTAAGGGATCGCTGTGTTTGTGCCGAATACTTTATGAAGATTTATAATGGTTTATTTAGTTTTAAAGGAATAGAACAGCAGTATGCAGGAGTAGAAACTTCTTTAATTAAGATAATATCTATAAGAAATGCAGGTCTTCTAAGACTTATGCAGTGACAATACTCGTGGATCTCTGAAATGGGGTTGATTAGGAAGCTTTGTATCCACTTGTATAGTGACTTGAGAGGCTTTGGCCTAGTGTCTGAAATGCTGTTGTTAGTGTTACTGTCAGAATTGCATTCCCAAAATGCTTCCCCTGAGACAGGAGAGTCACCTTATTCCTGATGATTGTAACAGGGCTGTGAAATCAGGAAGGTCTGTTTATCAGGACATAACTTTCTGCTATCTAGTGCGTGACTGTTGCTCTGTTCCTTTAAATGCTGGAGGTAGAAAACACATCAAGCGCTTGCCTCCCTTTTTTACACTGTGCTGTTTTTATTTGCCTTTCCACAAATGCTAACTGCTGGCCATATATAATTTCCTGTTCTCCCCTGTGTTCACCGTGGCAATCAGCTACTCTGGCAGCGGGTACGTGCTAGGCGAGAGGAGAGTGTTGAGGCATGTGAAGGCTGGATTGGCTGGAAGTGAGGTAATGCGATGCAGTGCAAATAGAGATGCAGGGACGAGGACGTATCCTGTCTGCAAGCCTCACTTGTTTCTGCCTGTAGGAGTGGATGGGGCTACGCACATCTCCAGATAGTAGAGATGGAGTTGCAGTTGACAGGGTAGATCTCTAATAAAGATTCTTCCAGCTACTTGTCTCAGGAATAAAGTTTTAGACCTTGTCCCTTAGTGTTGCATAATTTCTTAATGTTAATATCATTTTTAGAAGTTAGAGCAGGTAAGGAAAAAGGGATACTTAGCTGGGAAGAGTAATGCAGGAGGGAAAAAGTGGTCAAAGCACAGGTGGGAACATGTGTAGTGCAGGTGGGTTTAAACGAAAGAACAATTGCTTGACTGCCTTCATCAGGGAAGGATCTAGCTCAATTAAAAGGAGGATTTAAACAAGTTTGTGTTGTTGGGTTTTCTTTTTTTTTTTTGGTTTGGGTTGGGGGGGAGGGGGGGCTGTTATTTATTTATTTGTGTGTGTGTGTCACCCAAATGTAGGTAGAAAATACATAATTAGTGGTTTTGAGTCTGCTTTCTCAAGCAGGGCATACTTACTGCATCCTTTAGCTGCAAGGCTGCCATTTTCTTTTCACTTCAGCTTCACAAGAGCAACGAGCTTGAGGGTGCATTGTCCAATTGCCTGAGCTCACCCAGGGGCTGAGGCAGCTGGTGCTGTGGGACATGACACACAGCTAAGCAGTTCTCAGTCTGTCCAAGAGAGGGCACATTATCAAGGTAATTATAGCTCATTACTTCAGCAGGAATGCATCAATTTTAATCCTGGAAGCATTCTAGTGAAGTAGGTATGTGACAACTATTTTACAAAAGGGGAGATGGAATTAAAAGCTGAAATGACTTGTCTGTGGCAAAAGCTGTAATCTGCCTGAAGGGCAGGGACTAGAGAAGGACCTGGTTCATAGACTCCAGCAGGGAACCATTCCCACTTGATTTTGGAAACTTTTCCATGAGCTTCAAGCCACACCAAATTAATGGCAAATTAAGTGTAATGTTGAAATTTGTTGATCTGAAATTATTGATTAATTTCTTTTTAGAATCACAGAGTCATTCAGGTTGGAAAAGACCTCTAAGATCATCAAGTCCAACTGTCTACCCAACATTATGACCACTAAACCATGTCCTGAAGTGCCATGGCTTCATGGTTTTTGAATGCTTCCAGGGATGGTGACTCCAATACCTCCCTAGACAGCCTGTTCCAATGCCTCGCCACTCTTTCAGTATAGATACTTTTCCTAAGGTCTCCCCATGAGCCTTCTTTTCTCCAGACAAAACAATCCCAGCTCCCTCAGCTGCTCCTCATCTGACATGTTCTCCAGACCCCAATAAGCCTTGGTTTATCAATTGTTTGTAGACTGCTCACCACAAATATGCAGAATTTATACTGCTCTTAGAGACCTAGATAAGTCATTGTATAGAAACAATGTAAAAGTTGAAAAATTATTCTCTTCCCATGGTGGAGACTTAAAATTGTTTAATCAAAAAGACCACAATGATTCAGAGATGTGTTTTACACAGAGGTAACAGGGAACCATTGTAAAAGACCAGTTTTCATTGTTGTTGGTTAGCCCTTCAATTTGAGTTGGTCTTAATTAATATTTAATTTTTAAGCTTTTTATTTTGTTCCAAATATTTATTTGATTTATTAAATCTCAGCAGAATATTTTTGGGAAGAAACCTTAAATGAGAAGACCCTTGCAGCATATTTATTCCCCTTTAGTTTCCTGCATCATCAGGGCAAGGTGTTGATGCAGTTTACACTTGTCCTGTAAATCAAATAATCTCATGGACCACTGAATGGTTGTCTGATAGAGAGGTAGACCATGATTTCTTAGTCAACTGGGAGCATAATCTTATGAAAAGCTGTGCTTGCAACTAGGTAACATTTATTTACTTAATTATAAATAAGTTGCATAGCAGGATTCTCCTGTTATCCCGGTGTTTGGCTCGTAAAGGAATGAAATTTACTGTAGCTACAAGACATCAGTAGAGAATGTACTCTTTCCTTTCTCAGACTACACACATGCTTCTGCCCAGTGGTCCTAGACTTGCTGCCACATTTGATATTTAAATAGCATCTTCTCTATGAACTTATAAGTTGTGTGAAACAAGTTGGGTGGTGTCAGACCAGTTCCTGAAAGGCTCAAGGCTTTACCAAAACCTTGGTCTTTCTGAATGCTTCGGTGCCAGTTTTTGCTAACAGCTAAAGTGAAGACTGGCTGGCTTGTTGGAGTAGGATTCCTCCCTAACTCTTAGCCTGCTGCACACCCCTACATTGGGGAGTATTGAAGGGGTCATGATGTGTTACTATCCTGACAACAACTTATTGCTGTGGAGAAACTTCAGCCCCCAGAGCTGCCATTCAGACTGGTGACCTCTTGTATGAGGTGATCTGCAAAGGCTGTGGGGATGTTCACTGCAGCTACAGGAGCAGAATGAAAGAGTCACCCATGGGGCAGTGCCTTGAGCAGGGGACTTGGCCCCACACAATGAGGATGTGTGTAGAAGAGCAACATGTTGCTGCCTGGGCAATTTCCCAAGTTCTGCTTAGATCATCATTGCTATGTGACTTAAACAGTGCAAGTATCCAGGGTTTCTGATGGGAGACAGCGGATCCACTGCTCCTCTTGAGTTTCATTCCAGAATCTGAAAATTCCTCTGAGAGAGATGTGTTCATGTTTCATTGCCTCTTCAGCCCACTGTGACCCAAGCTTTGTCTCTAGTCCCACTTTCTCCTGTTTAAGGTGCGTGGAATCTCCTTTTGCTTTCAAAGAATGACACAGTGCTGTCTTAGGAAAGTGGTGACCTACTCATTTCTGATACAAAATAAAATCAGAGGTTAGGGCTGTACAAAAAGAAAAATGGAATATCCCCAAAGTTTAGTATGTGATCATGACTCCTCTCCTTCAGATATCCAATGACAGAGCCTCTGAGCCTGCAGAGTGTTTGCTTAACACTGCATGGTGGTGTGGGACATCGTCTGTGAAGCTCTACTTATCCTCCACCCCAAATTTATGTCTATAAGGTCATCAGGGGCTTGTCAGGCTGGAAGTGGAAAACCTTTTATTATTAGTGCATTTGGATATTTTAGTTTTAGTTCAAGGAAATCTTTTCTTCCATAATTATTTGATGCTTTCTTGATTAGTTGTTTGAAGGACTCCTATTTTTTTTATAATTAGCTTAGATAAGGCTCATTTACTGAAGTGATGCAGAATCTAGAGTGGAATGGTAGAGGGATCCAGAAAGCTCAGATTTTTCTGTTTTGTTGTGACACTTGCTCTTATTCCTGAGATTTAGACCCTGACAAGTGTGTGAGTGGTTCCTGAAGAGTTTTTGTTTAATACTGAGCAAAACTAAGTGGCAATATTATTGCTTTACAATGCTATGGGTAATTTACCTCACAGCACTTCAGAATGGCTCAGTATCAGTCTTAATTTTAAGAAAGATGATAAAGTGACTTAACCACATCCATACAGGAGATTCATGCTAAATTTAAGATGAGGCATAACAGACATCTTGTAGAAACTTAGATGTCTGAAATCTGAATTCATGATTCAGGCCTTCAGAGCTCTGCTGTCAGTGTCACTTGGTTGGTCTTCAGCAGTTGCATATCAGATTGCAAATGTCTTGCCCAGATTATCTTTGAGCATTTAAACTGGGCATGCCTACCTTTTGTTCTAATACATTAGCACCTCCGAGGACTCCAAGGGTAATGCCTTCTACAATTTGCAAATATATTTGCTTTATTTACTGTAAATAAATGGGGGGGGATATCTGTTTTAATTCATGCCTGGGTTTTTTTTGCTTCTATGATAAGCGTATGGAAGTCTCATCTTGTTGGAATTTGCAAGTACTGAAATAATGGATGCTGAGAACATTTTATTTTCCAGGTCTTTGGATTCAGTTCAGCCCCTGCTGTGCTATTAATATAGCTCTTTCACCAGCTATAAAAATCAAAACAAATGCATATGAAATCATGTAAGATTCTGTTCCTCTTCTCTCTCTAACAGAGATTGAAATACCCGCAGCAAAACAGAATCACACCTGAGAGTCTGAGTTTGAATTAAACCCCAGAGTCTCTGGCTGCTTTAATCTTCTGGTTATGTAAAATGCAGTTTAAATGGATAGAATTGTTTTTCCTTGTGGTGACAGTTCTGGACCTCGTCTGAACCTGCAACTGCAGATAGTTGTGGCAGTGGTTGAAGTTAATTGATAAGTTGGGTTGAAAACAAATGTTGTTCTAAGATTTCTAGAAGTTAAAGGACGGAAGGAGAGGGGTGGAACAGTTCAGCTGTCCCCAGACTGTAATGAAAATGGTTAATGTATATTAAAAGGGTGTTCTGAGGCTTGCTAGCTGGAATAGCTGCATCATTTAGCATTTGTTGGGATAGCAGCTCTCAGTTTGTTGTGTGTGGTACCAGTTGGCATCTAAAGATCGTAGAGGCTGTATCAGGGCACAGTGGGGGCTGGCAGCTCACTGGGGACTGGGAGCTGTGAGGCTGGATTTTCATTAGAAATCAGTGTCTTACCAGCACAGACTCCTTTGCTGAAGTTTCCTGCATGTTTTTCCCTTTGGTAATAAGTCAGTAGTATCCTAAATAGGCCACTGTATCCAAAAAGAGACACTGTTATAAGCACTACTTTTTATAATGATTGAATTGGATTGAGGAAAGAGAAGTTCCCTCTGTTCACAAGCCCTCATAGAACTTCTCTTTCCTGAATCCAATTCAATCATTATAAAAAGTAGTGCTTATAACTGTTTGCAAGTCCCCATTGCAAGTCTGTCCTGTCCAACCACAACAGAAAAAAAATTGTTTCTGCTCCAGTGTCTGTGGCACCCCTCAGAACATCCTATGGCCAGTTTTGCACCACAAGGGCTCAATCTTGAGGTATGCTTCGGGTCAGTGGTGCAAGTTAGGAACCGACTGCTCATGAAGAGTCACTAAATGCATTTGTCTCCTTCATTCTTGCTGATCATGGTGAAAAGAATTGTGTACTTGTAGCTGAACGATGGGTTCCTATCACAGTGTGCAGTTCTGGAATATATTGGAGTACTTTTAGGTTTCCCTATCCCTCTGCTTAGTTGCCACTTGCCTTTTCATATTGACTGTATTCTCGTGGATTTCTTTGGTTTATCTTTGTTTTCTTCTTCCTCTTAGAGGTTTGTACAAGGTTTCATTCAAGGCAACTAGGGCGAGGGTGCCACAAGTAGAAGATTCGTGAGGACTTGAGGAATGGCGACTTTTTTTTTTCTGTGAAATATGTTTCTTTGTACTGTTTGCAACAGTAGAGGAAAGGAAGAGGATCTTGTAGCAGTCTGAGAGTAGGGGGGTTGGAGAATTGCTTTATCTGATGGTTAAACATAATTATTCTTGCTTTTATGGGGCTTCTAAACAATCACAATTAGGAATTATGCTAATAAAGTCCATTATGACATGAAAGCTCACTTCATTGCTTATGCTTCTTTGTCACTGTGTTTTAGTATTCTGCAAAACATAATTTTCTTCCTGGGACATTCTGGTTTAGGAAAGGACAGGAAAGGAGTGGCTCCATTGCCAAATGCTTCCATCTGGGGGACCCAACCTTCTTTCCCAGCTCTGCAGTAAAATGACTTGATGACCTTTAAATAGGCAAGGCATGAGAAGTGCTCAGCAGTAGGGACACTGAAGTCTGAAGACCTCTTCCTCAGTAGTGGAAGCTGAGGCTGAGTTTATAGAGAAAGCTGGCTGTGACACTGGGCTCTGACCTCCTCAAATGTTGGCCCCTTGGACCTCAATTCTGATGAATTAAGCCATTCCAGCTTCTGTTGGTATTTGAAGTATTGAAATACTCAAATTTGAATCCTGTTTTGATGCACAGAAAAGCAGACCCGATCTTGGAAGAGTCATGTACACCATTACCCTGTAAGCAGTAGGAATCAAATTTAGGAGTACAATACCTAGAGCACCAGCTGCTTGATGCTAGAGCTAAAAGGGTGGCTCTGGAAGTGCCATTTAGGAATGGCATACAGGAGGATGGCAGTAAGGGACTTGATTCCTTAGTACTAATTCTAGTGGGCTATAGACAAGCAAATTAAGGAGTGCCCTTTTCCAAAGTCATCCATTGAAAGTATGGCGTTCCTTTTACTTCTTCCACTGGATATTTGGATATGGTTTATATCACTTTGAATAAATGAAGTCATCCTTATGTGCTTTCAAATGTGGTTTTCTGGAGATGAGGTACTTAACTGTTACAGGGCTCAATATTTTTCCATGTAAAATGCAAAATATGGTATTAACCAGACAGTTAAGCTTGGCTCAATGATGAGAAAACCTTCTAAGAGTCCCGGGGAAGACAGTAGGTAAACACAGGATAAAATAGTAGAATGGTTTAAAGATAGCAGTTTCCAAGGATGCTGACTGTCTTGGATGTGACAACCCTTTTAATGAATTTGTACTTTTTAGTCAACCAGCATTGCCAGTGAAATACCAATGGCTTCGGTGACATAAGGAGCATATATATGATCCTCAGCTGTGTTGCCTTGTACTACATGTATGCAAATAAATAGAGCCAAAAATGACACGTATTTTTCACTGACTGGACTCAAGGCAGTAGGCTGTAGAAAGGAAGGTGATGGCTATTATATATTTTCTTTCAGAGGGAGAGTGGGGAAAATAAAGATGCAGAGAAAACCAGAGATAGATATATCTCTCTTTCCTCAAAACTTAAATGCTAGTTTTGTCTGCCAGAAAGCTTTTCACAAAGCATCTCTAGGGTGTTAGAAATCAATATTTTTGTTTAAAAACTCTTGCTGAATAAATGTGATCTGTCTATAGTATGTAGTAGTTAGGTTCCTTTTACAGCTTTTTGCCTTGTTTTGTTTCTTA
Source organism: Megaceryle maxima (assembly GCA_024605025.1). Taxonomy (NCBI): domain Eukaryota; kingdom Metazoa; phylum Chordata; class Aves; order Coraciiformes; family Cerylidae; genus Megaceryle; species Megaceryle maxima. The sequence goes on along the minus strand of JANHGN010010478.1, from coordinate 9,601 downwards.
GCTGATGGATTCATTGGGTGTGGGGAATGTGGTTCAAAGAATTCATTGCAAATTCACTTGCTCTTCTGAATATATTCCTTAACATAATGGGACAGTTTAACAGGACCTGGAACCAAATCACAGGCAGCACAATTCTATAAACTCCTTGAAATGACCACAAAGTCGTTTGTGGGAACACTACAGCATAATTTCCCTCTTACTTTCCTATTTGTCTCTGTCTATATTCTTGTCATAAGGTTTTGCTGACCAGAGATTATATTAAAAAAAAAAAATCTCCTCTTTAATCTTATGGCAAATTTCTTTCTTCCCTTTGGTTTCCCTGACTTCTTGAAGCCAAAACTAGTGTCATTGACACAGCAGGCTAAAAAGTTCATTAGCATTTTTATTTTCAATCATCTAAATCATTTGTTTGTTTCAACTACTGTTTGCAAAATTCCCTTGGACTGTAAAGAAGACTTTGATTAAACACCCTGAACTTAGGCATCCACTAGAGAAAAAACAAGACCTTGCAAGTCATATGGCAGTCTAGTGCTCCATGTGGCGCTTAAGATAGTTCTATATTCAAAAGCAAAAGGTCATGAGAGTGAAGCTAAAGGAAGGATTAGAATATAAGCAATTCAGGCAGATTTTTTTTCAAACATGGCATAGTTAGAAATATTGAAGAAACTCCTAGTCAGCAAGGTAAGAAAAGATGCATGAAGGGCTGTGCTGGACAACTACCATAGAGACATGGAAGGGCAGCAGATGTCAGTCATGGGAAGGATCAACAGCTGTGTGCCAATTAAATGTCACTCGAGGGGTTTCTTTAGAATCTACTTTTAAAAGTTTTGCCAAGTTTCAGAAGGCCCAAAGTGGTGAAGTTACTTTAGACCTGAAAACATCAGACTAAGCGGCATTGATGAGAAAATGTCAAAGGTCTATGTTCCTAATAGGATATGAGAACTTGACTTAAGCATTAATATAATTAAACACTTTGACTCTTTATTTTCACTGTCGCCTAAACAAGGAGCACGGGAGCTAGACAGGAATTGAGAAACAGAGACTTTTAAATGGCATCTAAAAAATAAATTAAACTGAATAAATGAAGAATGCTCCTCTATAACTGGGTGCTGGAACAGTCTGCACTGGCAGGTTACTGGAGGAGAATGCAATGGGTGATTGGAAGGGACTGCACCTTTTACAGTTACTGAAAAAATATTTTCCCAATTAAGTGTTTGAGTATTGTGAAGTTTATTCAATATGTGATGCTAGACAGTGTGAACATATAAAACTCTAATTTTCTTTCTGCAATGGGAAAGCAGAGGGAATGGAAAGGAGAGGGGGGGAAAAAAAAAAAAGGAAAAGAGGGCTCTCCTAGAAAGAAGCAGCAAATTGGTATTTTAAAAGTTAAGAATACTCAGTATTGCTATGTTCCTTGGTGTTCCTTTCCTATAAATGTCCATTACATAGGTTTCATGTGCATTGAGATGAAACAGCAGAGGAGATGGGACACTCCACTGCAAATCAGAGTTGGGCTTGGGCAGCTTTATATCCTCTGCTCACCACTTCTTAGAAAAGATCTTTGAAGTCTTTGTTCCATGGCAATCTAGGATTTTAGGGGTAAGGGACAGGACAGAGAATGGGATAGTTTAAGGGAGCTGTAAGTTTTATATTTTGAGGAACATGATCCAAGGATGGACTCAAAAGCTGTCAATCAGAATTCATGGCAAATGTAGGTACAGAAACATCTAAAGAGCAAGCTGCTTCATGAAAAGCTGAAAGCTGTCAGAATCTGACATCATCTGTGCATCATAAATTTACCTTCAGGGAGTAAATATTGTCTGGGATTCTTTGTCCTTAATCATCAGCATTATACACTGCAAAGTTCTGTTGGATGTTGTTATAGTTGATGTGGAGGTGAAGCTTCCAGTGAGCTCTAAGTGTAGTATTAGAATATTCCCATCCATTGCTGGGGAGTTTTGAGACATTGGAAGTCTTCTTGGTATGTGTTTAAGGCTGTAATTTTCTTCTTAGGCATCCTGTTATTCTTGTCAGCTTGAGTGGGATTATTGGTCTTTTTTTTTTCCTATTCATCTGTTTAGGGGGATGTATCTATGGCTGGAGTATTCAGAGGCTTACAGAGAAGCTGTGGCTCCATTGTTCTGTGCTTGCATCTACCTGCGTGGTAAGCAGAGCTGTGCAAATGAGCCTTTTGACAGGCAGTTAGTGTGGACAGGATATACCAGCAAGACCTTTATCCCTCTAGTTTGAGACTGGACAAAGTACTATTGTGGCTGTCTCCAGGCTGCACCACCTGGTTGTCTTTACTGATCAGCAGAGCGTGGTTGGGAACATTTTGTGATGCTGAGGCTGGCCACTGCACGATGGTCTGTCTGTGCTCATAAACCTGCAGAACAGGAGGACTCTATGTGAACTGGATATTGGGAATGGTCACAGGCATATCCTAACTCCTGAGCCATGCTCAGGAATTATTTGGAAGAGTGCTATGAGAAAAATCATAGCAGAGAGTGTTCTAATAGTTTAACATTGCAAACTAGTATGTTGCAAAGTCTGGGAGTATACACAGGCTTTATTTCATTTATTAAGTAGATATAGTCTATCAGTTTGACTTTCACCATGTCAGTCTTTCCAGTGTTTCTAAAACCCTTCACAAGCCTTTAAGAGGAACAAGGTCGTCAAGGAGAGATAAACACCTTACAGTAAGTATAGGCAGACAGAAAATACTACTCTCAGCTACTATGCTCAGTTCTGGTGCTGTGCGTGGTTGACACTTCAAGCAGGTAACTTTCCTCATACTGGTATGATTAGGATGCTGCTGGAGAATGGGAGATAGGCTCTCCCAACCATGGCAGGTATACTACTGGTGGGTCTAAAGCAACAGCGTGAGAAATTAAATACAAGAGTCTGATATATGTAAAGTTTGGAATTGCCACCCTGAAGTAAATGGTGAAGGGAGAGCCCAGTGTGTCTTTCCCCTAAGGAAGCACTGTGTTAAGAAATCAAGAAAAGTAAATGGGGTGTCTTTTATTTGATTCCAGTTTGCTGTGTAGCAGTTTCCCCCTCACATCCCTGTAGGGAGCTTCCTTATTTTTAAAACAGGAAAACAGTGAATGAAGTGTTCTAGGCCTCAGCATCTGTGTGTGCCAGCAGCTTGCTGAATAAATCTTGGTGGGAGAGAGGGACAAGCTCCATCTCATTGTGCCCCAGGTTCCTGATGAGTGTTTTAGGGATATGAATGCTACTCAGCCTGCTGCATGGCCTTTGAGAAGCTTAGTTCATCACAGTTTTCAGTAGCCTTATATACGCTGCTACAGAGGTACTAGAGAAGAGGGGAGGATTGCTATCACCGTAAGGGAACAGAGGGTGGAGGAAAAGGAGAAGGGCAGAGGGATGAAAGGGCAATTGCTGGAATGTGTGAATGTCAAAGCACTATGCATACACTTGGCCATCAGCCCCTCTGCCTATTAGCAGAGATTTTGAAATGGCTGTCTTTGTGGTACTTGCACGGGTGCGAGGGACTTGCCCTCCCCTTGCTTGCGTTCCCCCACTGTTTCTCTCTGTCCTTTGCTCCCACTGCTCTGTGCTGCTTACTGCCTCCCCTCCCTTGCACGCACCCCTCTGCTTGCAGCCAGGTTCATCAAAAAAACAAGCAGGTCTCCATGGTAACGAGGAGACAGCTGAAAAATGGCAGCTAAATGCAGCTGCCCCTCATTTAATATCGACTCTGGCACTGACAGAACAGATAATGGGCAATAACACACCATTATGCTGCGGGGAAATGAAATGCTTCAGCAGACGCCTGTCATGCTGCAGGGATTTATTTGTTACTGTACCAGCAGAGATTTCTCTCCCCTTCTGTCTATCACTTTCTGTCATTCCCTTCTCTTTTCCACCTCGTCTTTCCTTTTTCTGCTTGTTTCTGTATTTGTCCTTTATTTTTTTCGTATTTCTTTCTTTTCCTTCTTCCTTTTCTCCTTTCCCTTTATCTCTTATCTCTTACCTCCTCTATCATGTTCTCCAGCTCTTACGTTACACTGGATTTCTTGTTCCTGGTGTTGGGAGTGTGCTGTGTCTGAACCCCTAGAGCTCCGTGAAGGTCCAAGCTTCCCTTTTGGACTTTCCATTTTCTTTATAGTGTAAACATTCTTCTGCCTGTGTGCACATGTCAGTGTGAGTCCAGTAAGGATAAGGTTTGCCTGGTGAACCTTCAGCCAACATATTTGTGGGAGCTGTTTTTTTAATTTGACAAGTATAACACAATGTAAGGAAAGCTTTTGGTGGAAGTGTAGAGGGAAGTGCTAATGGAAGTGATGTTATTCTCTTAACTTCTTCTGGTGCCAGCGTTTGTGTGCTTTATTTACAGCTGGCCACAGAGTGCCCAGAGGTTGGGTAGTCTGTACCTGGGTTGTCGATCATGTTGATTTCTAAATGGTTCCTAATGCTGTCACTCTTGAACATCTTAGCTTCCCAGGGTTGGTTTCATTTTGTGATTGCTGTGGTGCTAGTTTTTCTACATGGTCTGCTTGTGCAAATGTGAAATGTCACAGAACCAGGGGCACTGATGATAGCAAGTGGTCCTCTCAAGTCTTGTAAAACCCATCCCTCTGCAGATACAGCTTTGAACAAAGTGATGAACTTTCAGGGACATACCTCTTCACTGGAGTGAATCGAGACCTGTGAAACTCAATGCTTTGACTCAAAGGCTGCTCTGACATCATCAGAGGACTGTCAGTGTGGGTGCAGTTCATACAGGCAAAAGCACGCTCTTTTCAGTACAGCTGATTTCCTCTGCATCTTAATGCAAAGAAACATTAAATCCTCACAGACGTACAGTCACGTGGGTGTTGCTGCATCCTTGTGGGTGACCTTTGCTAATTGTCAATGTCCAGACATGCTTTTGATGGGTACAGTAAGGGAGCTATAGCATCATCTTTTCCCACAAATGTACATGTCTGTCCAGTGTGCATTCCTAATCACACAGTGTGACAGAGCTCTGGCAGCTGCCCAGTCCCTGCTTGTTGCAGTTAACATTGTAGATGTGATCCTGGACATAGCACTTCATCCCTGCCTAATGTTGGTGTCCTGGAAAACGTGTGTGATGCAGAACCTGTCTGAGACCTTGAGTTGTGCCTGGAGGGTTTATTGACCTAGGCATGCAAAGACTTCATTTGAATACAGTTATCCTGCATACAATTTATTGCTAGCATGCCTGGTCCATTATCAAAAGAAACCATACCAGCTAAGTTGTATTTTCTGCCAGTGTAATGACATCTGCAGTCACAATTTTGGCATTGTTCATACAATGATTACAGGAGATGTTGTATGTTTTGGGGGGTTTTTTGTACACCCAACTAATATGTCTGTGCCATTAAATCTTTTAAGAGTAGGCCTAAATTATCTAAGTGAGGTATTTATACACATTGAACCATATGGACTTACAGTAGGATCGTTCATCTTTTCCCTAAGTGTGATGTAGTCAGCAAATCTGAGATTCTTAGAAAGCAGATTTTGCAAGGACTCAATACAATAGAGTTTGAAGAGTAAAGATCTTACAGACTATCTTGTTATTCTGGCAGTGTTCCTCTAACCCAACCTTTGATAAAATACATTGATCCTCTGTTGCAAATCATCTACATTTTTGGTACTTGGATCATTGCTGATATAAAATTTCAGAGCTGTGAAGTGAGCAAGCATTGCCTGGATCTTAGCAGTTTCCCAGAATGTTTACACTTCCGAGTAAAATCTGTACAATGACTCCTAAGTTCTGTGAGCTAGCCAGTCCTTGCTGTGGTTAGTGACATATGAATGTGGGAGGAATCTTTAATACAATAGCAAGTATGAGAATAAACACTAGAGGAAAGCAGCTAGTGAGAAGAAAGGAAAGATCACGTTCTCTTATGTCCTTGCACACTACTGTAAATCTGCAAACGAACTTTGGTTATGTTCCAGTAGACTTCGGGAGTAGCTCTTGGGTGGATATGGGTTTCCTAGTCTTTCACTATTTTTTCCCAGCATCTTGAAAATTGTTCCCTTTTGTAAGATACTAAAACAGTAGGAAACTGATTTCCAAGGGGCTTAGTGGATTTTCTGCTTTAGGTTTCAAAGAATGCACATTGGAGTCCAAAAATCCTTAATTGATGTCATTCCATCCACCTCTCTGAAGCTAGGAGATCTTTAGATACAACTCTGTTCAGAGCTATCTCTCCAAAATTGAAATGCCAGTGCACTGACCCCCATTTCAACTGCATGCCCTGCCAGCTTCTTGAGCCCTGGTGTTTATTAATGAAATAAGCAAACATGGAAGCATCTGGGTTTTTCTTTTTCTTTTCCTTTCCACTCCCCCAACAAACCTGCAGTCATTAAGTGCCATCTTGAGAGAGGAAACTGCTTATTAAAAAGAAAAGCCCTGATTTTAAATTTTTTTTTTTCTAATGAAGAATGCCATCAGGAGCAGGCTATGATTAATACACATAATTGAAACAAATTGCAGCTAACTGCAGAAAAGCATCTCCCAGCTGTTGACAGAAGGAAATTGCTGACAGCCTTTTCCCATTCAGTGAAGAAAAGAGAGAGAGAGAGAGAGAGAGAAAGGAACCTTTCCCAGCCCACATAAATACACAGCCACTGCTTGTGTCTGCATGTACAGAAACGCTCAGGCACCCAACATGCCTGTATGTTGCCATGCATGTATCTACTGCATGTACAGCCATGTCACATGTGCAGGTGCAAGCCCAACTTTTGCATGCATTTGTAACAACTGTACCTCTGTGTTTGTAGGATCCTTTCATGTCTATGGATGGCTGCTTTGCTGGTCGTACTGCCCACATGCAGTGTGACAGTAATGCCAATTTAATGAGAGCTGCTCTGGAGGCACTATGTGCTCCACCAGAGAGAGGAGGCTCCAGCTGCGTGTCTGCTTACACACGTGAAGTTGCATATTCACATCTGAAACAAGACAGCCCCTGTGTTCTGCAGGCAGTCCTTCCTCTGGCTTTATCTTTGGGAGGAGAAGGCAGGCTCGCTTTTGGCTTTTAAAATGTCTTCTACCACTACCCTGTCCTGTCCATTTCACCATTTTTCATGCTCTCTATCCGTCATTAACAGCCTAAATAGAAAACGCTTAGGTGCAGGAGATGAGTCCCAAACTAGGAGAGTCATCTTTGGTTGAAATGTCATACAGATGGCTAACGGGCATACATCAGAACCTTGCTTGGTTCAGAAAGTTGCTCTGGAGAGGAGTTTAATATCTGTAGTTCATTCAGTTGCTGACGTCTGCTAAGACAATTAATGAGTGGGTTGCATTGATTGTTTTATGATATAGGTTTGTTACAAATGGATCATTTAAAACTGGCCTGTCCAGTGATCTGCTCCCACACAGCCACGTGGTTGTTCCAAAGCAGGTAACCCATTGTGCAGAGTGGGCCGTAGCGATGCTAGTGAGCACAAGGCAAAGCTAGAGACCTCCAGCAGATTGTTAGTAAGATCTAGCAAATTGGCTGACAAAATCTGCATTGAGGATGATGCTCTAATATTTACTGAACATACTTTCTTATGATCATCTGTTGATTTTATAATCTGAGCTTCTATTGGCCACTTTACAAGGGCATTTTGTCTTATTTAGAACCAAGCAGAAACAAGTGAGATATTTCCCCATGTATCTGCCTTTAAAGCTGATTGCTATGGTGTGATGCCAGATGGTAAGAAAAAAAGTTCTTTCTGTTACAGTTCTGCCCATTGAAATAAAGCCATGAAGTCTGTTTGTAACCACATGCATATTATAAGTGTTATAAAAATAACCTGCTTGAACTGGTCCCTAATCTGTTATTCCCTCTCCCTTTGTGCAAGTGTTCACTGTAAACACATCAATATGAAGCAGTTAGCAAACAAACATTCCTTTATCAGAGGTGTACGTTGATCCCATTGGAAGCTTAACAGCTCAGGCAGGCAGATGCAGCAGCAGGGAAATAACTGATAAATTCAGATGTTACAGGTTATGGATTGTGTTTATGAGTTAGTGATTCACAGAAGATGCAACCAAGGGGGTGAAAGAGAACTGGAGCTGTTGACATTCGAAGTTCAACACAGGAAAGCGTGCATTCATCTTTAGCACTACCCAGGGAGCTTGGGAAGAGTCCCAGAACCTTTTAGTGAAAAGCCTGAATGGTGGGTGGTGCTGGAAGGGAAGTAGCTGACTCAGTCTACTGCCATAATAACAAATAGCTCCAAGGCAAGATAGACTGTGAATTCACCTATTCCAAAACAACCACATGTGTACACTTGTAATTCCAAGGGAAAGCCAGCTAACCTGCCACATTCGCATTGAAATGTGAGCTGCCTTGCATTTACTAAAAGGTAAGGCAATGCACGGGCAGCTGCCATGAAGTAGCTGATGGGATATATTATTCTACACACTTGCCCATCGCACAGAAACATGAGTGTCCAGCCTCTCATTCGGGGTCACTGCTTGATGTGCAAAAGCCAACTTCCTTCTGTCCCTTTAAGCTCCCACTGCAGCTAAGACAGATCATATACTCAACTGCATTTTCGTCCTTGGTGGTTATGCAATGTTGATGCAGAGCTGTACACACAAGACGCAGTATGCTCTAGAAAGAGCTCTATGTGTTGGTTGTAGCAATTTCTCTCTTTTATAGAGGTGGAAAAACAGGTATAGGTGGAGTCTGGAGGCTCTTATACCTGCAGGGCTGCAACACCTCAAAGGATAAGCAGGACTGCCCACACTGCTCCTGTTGCATCACAGCCTATTCTAACTGGTGGTTGCATGACTATCAGAAATTGTAATTGGTTGACAATTACAATTCCTGTCAAGTATCATTTTCATCTTGGCTTGGCAGCCTCAATTCTGCCAGATTAAGCAATTTCAGCACATACTTATGAGCTGCACTAGAATCACTCGGGACTAAAGGTACTTCATGGAGTTGCTACAGTTCTTGTAAGAGCTTGAAAATGAGCTCTTAACTCACCCTCATTGAGAAACAGAATCTTAGGGGCCAACAAGCTTGTTCTACCAGGTGCTCTAAAATCTTAAGGTCAACACATTTGTCTTCTGCTATGTCTGCAACTTGAGAGTATTTCTTTTGTAATGAGCATTCATTGTAGAAGCCAGAACATGTTTGGGGTGAGGGGAGCACCAACTCTGGCTTGGGATTTATGCATCACAGTATGGTCAAGCCAAGCAAATCACAGAAGTTTCAAGTCTAGCTAGTAACTTGTAAGACAAAGAAAAAGGAAAATCATGCTCCAGAAATGTGTAGAGACAACAGCAGGAACAATTGTGATCCTCTGTGGGCTGCAGCTGGGGGAGCTTAATGTTATAAGTCATCACATAACTGTACAAAAGCTTTTGCTCTTGGTATGTACTATTTGCAGTGAGTTCTCTTGCCCTTTAGTCCTCCCAGAGTAGTTAAATTATACAGGTTCCTTTTTTGTGGGATTGAAGTATACCTACAAGCAAAAAATAATTGTATAAACTTGGGGAAAAAAAAAAGGAGCTTTTTTTTTGGGGGGGGGTTCAGTTGCCTGACTGTAAAGATAAAATTGCATTTATATCTGTAGATAGACCAATTAAGATAGACCAATTTAT
>JANHGN010010476.1:0-42542 GCA_024605025.1 Megaceryle maxima | reverse complement strand
ACCCCACCCCTTATTTATAAAAAAAAACCACAAAACAAACAAAAACACAACACCCACAACCCCCCCCCCCCCCAAAAAAAAAAAAAAGAAGAAAAAAAAAGGCAGGAATGAGTCTGGGCTTTTTGCTGTTTTCTTCCTCCTCTCCTCTCATAGCAGAGACTCTGCATCATGAAGACTGCTCTGCTAAACCTTTTCCTGAGACACAAGTCTCTGGCCACCACTTTTTCCCACCCATAAGTGATCCTTCTTTCTTCCCTATCTCTACTCACAATTTCTTTCGTACCCTCTGAGTATACCTCAAAATCCTGATTACCCTTTCTTTACTCTCTACAGATACCAGATGGGCTTTTAGATGTCATGCCAATATCCAGGTACCCTGCTGATCTTCCTTCTTCCTGTCCAGGATCTCTATCACCTGTCTCCAGCTTTTGTTGTTGTTGTTATTCTTTGTGTAATATACAGTTTTAGTGTCTGGGACTGTGAGGGAAAAAATCATCATCTGCCTGTCTATAAGGAACATTTCTCTTGAGCTGCCCTATAACGTCCAACAGGGTGTTAACCATGTATGCCTCCAACAAGTTCCTGCAAAATCATGGGAAACAAGGGATGGGGTGACAAAAGAGCCCGTACCTTGTCCTCTATTGTTCTGTTCTGCATCTTGTTTCTCATAAAACCATGCATCCTTTCCCTGTTCAGGATACACCACTCTTGTCTCTAAGAAAAAAGCTGCAGTGCAACTTAGCATGAGGCAAGAATCCTTATGGAGTACTAAAATATCTGGCATCACTGTATGAGACTTTGTGATATCTGAGTTAAGTTTTTAATTACTTCATTTCTGAATTCATAGAGATGTCAAAACTAAGAGGCAGCCTCTTGGGAATTTTCATCTAAAATACCACTTTTTTTGAAGACAGTGTTTCCCTTGACAGTGACCAGCATAAAACACAGACTGTTTTTTCATTGGACTGTCTGTATGTGAATCTGTGAAAAGGATGCTATAGTCCAAAGAGAGGTTTAAAACATCAGCTATTGTACTTCTGGCATTTTCCTCATCTTTCAAAAGGAGATATCTTGGGCTTACAATTTTTTTCTTTTTCTTATTAGTATATTCTAGGTGATGACCTGATTGCAAATTCTGGGCAGAGAATAACACAAAAATGTCTTACTGATTTTTGAAATAATTTTTGAAATTACAATTCTTTCATTTCTACAGGAAATAAGAAATACGAAAGTCAAACAAATGTCACCTTCAAAGTTGGAGGGCTCAAGGCACTTACAGTTCTGTATACCTCAAAATTTTCTGGTGGTTCTGGTACAATGATAAGATCTGCTCCATGCTGATAAAATTTGGGTTTGATGGAAGGACAATTCAGTGGATAAAGAACTGGCTTGACAGCTGCACCCAAAGAGTGGCTGTCAATGGGTCTATGTCCAAGTGGAGGCCAGTGACAAGTGGAGTCCCTCAAGGATCAGTTCTGGGACCGGTCTTGTTTAGCATCTTCATCAGTGACATGGACAGTGGCACTGAGTGCACCCTCAGCAAGTTTGCCGATGACACCAAACTGTGTGGGGTGGCTGACACACCAGAGGGAAGGGATGCCATTCAGAGGGACCCTGACAGGCTGGAGAGGTGGGCCCATACCGACCTCATGAAGTTCATCAAGAGCAAGTGCAAGGTCCTCCATCTGGGTTGGGCTAATCCCAAGCACCAGTAGAGGCTGTGCAGTGACTTGCTTGAGAGCAGCCATGAAGAAAAGGACTTGGGAGTACTGGTGGATGGGAAGCTCAACATGAGCCGTCAGTGTGCACTTGAAAGAAAGAAATGGACACGCTGGAATGTGTCCAGAGAGGGCCACAAGGATGATCAGAGGGCTGGAGCACCTCTCCTATGAAGACAGACTGAGAGAGTTGGGGTCGTTCAGTCTGGAGAAAAGAAGGCTCTGGGGAGACTTTATTGTGGCCTTCCAGTATTTTAAGGGGGCCTATAAGAAAGCTGGGGAGGGACTTTTTAGGATGTCGGGTCATGGTGGAACTAGAGGGAATGGATTAAAACTAGAGATGGTTCAATTCAGTTTGGACATTAGGAAGAAATTCTTCACCATGAGGGTGGTGAGACATTAGAACAGGTTGCCCAAGAGGTGGTGGAAGCCCCATCCCTGGAAGTTTTTAAGGCCAGTCTGAATGGGGTTCTGAGCAACCTGATGTAGTGAGAGATGTCCCTGCCATTGGCAGGGGGGTTGGAATTAGATGATCTTTAAGGTCCCTTCCAACCCTGATGATTCTATGATTCTATGATTCACAGAAATAAATTCAGTGAGAGACTGTTCAAATAATGCATAACGACAGCAAAATCCATATGCAAATGGTCAATATTGATTGATTTGGTGATTATTGCATCTTTCTTGTTCAGGAAAAAAAACCCAACAAGCAAACAAACATGAAACCAAAACTAAAACTAAACAAAAAAAAATAATAAAACAAACAAACAAAACACACACACACACACCCCAAAATAAAAAAACAGCACTGCAAATTCAAAACATTTGTGATTTAACAGAACTAACATTATCTAGTATGAATATGGTCAGGGGCTTTGTTACTGAGGAAACTGCAGTAAATAGAGAACAAAAGAATTACTAAAGGAATGTGTCCGAAAAATAAAATCAACAGGGGTGCTGGAGGGAGTACTAAGGAAACAGTTGCTGCAACCATAAGCTGTTCCTTATAGGGTAAAAAACTGGTCTAGTCTTTCCAACATTTGTAGAGTTTACTGATTCATCAATTTACATGAGAATAGATATAGTTAGCCAAAATATTTATTCTTTAATTTGTATTGCATTAAACAACAAAATGTATGTATTTCTTTTAGCTACCATGTTTATTTGATCAAAGGCTTTTTCTGGGTCAAATTAATTTATGAACAAGACTCCCACGATGCTTGAGCACTTATGTTAACTGGCTTAACATAACCTCTTCATGACCTTTGTGCCTGTAAAGTATTTATAAAAAATAAATTAGCAGTCTTTCTTTGGACTTGTCAGAGATGATTTATGTATTTTGCACTTTTACATGCCTGACAAATACCAGTTATGAAGATTTGTGTGGCTGGCACTTCAGTACTTCTTCATACAAGATAAGCAGATGAGATTAGCTACTTTTTATAATGTGCTATAAACAAGTATGTATATAAATATCGTATACATATACATCATATACATGATGAGCTTGCTCAGTTTCAGTGACTAGTCCTGTGCAAGCTTTGACATATATACTTAATGACTTATGGACTTCAGAGATAATCAATAAGGCAACTGAACTGCACAAGATTAATTTTCTGGTGTTTTCTTCATATCATAGTATGATAACCATGCAAAATGAAATACAGGGCACAAACCAAATCCCTTAGGCAGAAGCCCTTAAGGACTGATTTACCCTGCAGAAGGGTAGACCCATATCATTCCATAGCTAATGCAGCTGTGACAGGTTTGGTACTTGGACACACAGTGCTAGATGCTACCAGGTGTCATTTGAATAGCCATAATTTAATTACAGATTAATAAATCTATGGGAAAGAATTTTTTTTTTCATTTACTTGAGGAGCTTTGTCAACTGAAATAAATCACTTTATCCTGTTAAACTATTTCACAGTGAATATGCGCAAAAGGGAGTAGAGCCTATTTCAAAGCACTCAGCAGTCAGCCAAAGTGACATTTCTCTGACAGGTGACACATTCCTCTTTGCAAGTTTCAGAAATTTAACACAGTGTGTAAAGGCTGTTCGATAGTTATGTAATGTTCACAGCTCCTAAGGGAAAGACTAGGATATCACACAGGAGAAGTACTTGTACACATAAAATAAGCCAATATTCAGATTCTGTCAATATAAATGAGTTGGTGTCTGTTTCCTAATCTACTGTAGGGAAGAAAAACTATGCACACAGTGTCTTTGCTGTCATTTCTAGCCTGCCTCTTTTCATCCAGTCAACAAGCCAGTACCATATGCAGTGACCTGGACTAATTATTTATTTATGGCAATTGTTCATGTATTAAGCAGTCAGAATGCTTAAACAGTAAGGTTGATGCTTTCCACAACATCTTTTCTGCCTGAATTAAATGGATCATAAAAGGAAAGGATCAAAATATATAGAAGGTTTACAGAATTTCCCAATAAAGCCATGATTCTCTAGGGCATTTAAGCATTTAACTGCCAGTAAAATAAGTGCTTTCTGCTACTTACAGACCTAGACCAAAGCTTTGACATGGCTGACAGAATCCACATTCCATTTTGGTCCATCATGGTACCTCTCTTTTTAAAGTTTTAGTCAATGGTAATACAGTGGAGAACATTGGTTAATATAAACTCAGCAGTTCCTGATGGAGAAAAGCAAGTTACAAATTAATAGATGGAAACACTGTGCCCCCAAAAATGCTTTCTCCATACGATAAAATATTCTTCTCAAGCTCCAGTTTGTTTCACATTTCTGAATTCATCATGGACACTGACTGAGTCACTTCAGTTCTGTTGTCTTCCACATTCCAGTTTACTTTATGTGGATTTTATCTCTCTCTTGGCTGCAGTGTCAAGATGCTAAATAAATAGCAAGACAGTATTTACTATGAAATAGTGAGAAACCATTATGAAAGACATTCTGTATGTAAAGAGAAGAAATAGTCTGAAATCTGCAATGTGACTATGTCTCCTGAAAAACTTTTTTTTTTTTTCTCCAAAGTCAGAGAAAGACAGAAGGGCCCTCAGCCTATTGTTTTGCTACTGAAGTCACGTTCTGAATATGGTATAAAAGAGATCATTAAACCGTAGCACTTTAAGAGGGAGAGAAACAGCCCTGTGTAATCATAAGTACTCTAATATATTAGCTACAAAATTAGAAGCTCTTTATTATGTTCCCATATGCTTTATTCAGGAAAGCCAACTCTTTGAACAGAATTTGTCTACTTCAAATTATGTTTGATTTCAAAAAGGAAAAAATACCTGTAACACATACGGGTATTTGCAGCTAGTTGACTTCAGGGTTGTTATTTTTAACTTTCTGGGCCATTTCTGCCTGGAGCAGGCATGGATCCAGTGGGATCCACATGGATCCAGAACATGCCGGCAGTTCAAGCACAGTGGCACCAGCTTCAGGATGGAGAGTTTGGGAGACGGTGTGCTCTTCTTTGCTCAGTAATTTATCTTTTTTTTTTTTCTTTTTTTTCTTTTTTTTTCCCAGAAATAATATAAATTTCCCAACAGCTGGTAAATATTCTTATGTCAAAAAAGTTTGTGATGAGGCAAGGACTTCAAGATGCATAGGACACTCCCCTGCTTCCCACAAGGCTGGCAGGCAGGAGTCCCAAATGTTCATTCTCTGCGGTTGAGCTGTGGCTGCCTGGTTGCTATTTGACCAAGGCTGTCAGGGAGGGTCTACTGGCTTCCTGAATCCGTCAGTTGGTTATGTCTTTACTGGACTCATCATCTCTCTGCTGGCGTTTGGCTCTGGCTGTTTTGTGTTGCTTGGGCAGGGCCATCAGGTTGAAGACCGGCTTCTCACTGTCAGTGCCTGGTTTGGTGCAGTCAAGGAGGAATAAGAGCACAGCTTGAGGATATTGCAGCTATAGCTCTAAACCTATATCCAGTACAAAATGGGGCATTACTGCTCAGGACTGGTGACTGACCTGCACAATAAGTCACCAGGCATTGGCTGGCTTCTCCTAAGTCAGAGAAGCCATCCTGGAAAAAACAACAGTCTGTTCTGTACCCTTGTGTCTTTTCCCAGTCATGATAAATGTTTTCCATATAAATGGGCACCACGGTGATGTACTCCCACTAAATAAAAGCACATGTCCAGCCCAGCCCAAAGATCACTGACCAGAACAGTAGGCCAGCTGGTGTGGCTGGGCACATCCAGGGCTCCAACTGCACAGACTCCAGTTGTGAACAAATACACTGAATGCACAAAGAGTGACTTTCCAGATCAAAATAATGATTTCTTAGGCAAGAACAAAGACTTCCAGTGATCAAAATAGGTGGATCAATAAGAGAACCGTAGAAAATAGAGCTGGTGGGGCCGCCCAGTTTATACAACTGACAACCCAGGACATCCAGGACAGAACTGTTGATGTCAATCTCATAATGAGTTGGAATTAACTTGATGCAGGGCAGGCAGATAAGCAGTGAGTCAGACCTGGAAGAGTTAAACCTCAAGAACAGCCAGGCACTCAGAAGATTTACTGTAGGTGGAATTTCATTAATACACAGAAACTCATGGCTAGAATAAGCTGCCAAAGGAAACAATTGAAGCTACTACCTTGCTTTAAAGACTTAAGAAAATATTTAAAGAAATAAATATTTGGTAGTACATCTGCCATCTCAAAGGATACCTAGTTTCCTTTCATCCCTACAGTGTTCTCTGTTCCAGCTGCACAATATTTTTCCTTATTGCACTGCTAATTTTTTTTTTTCCCCTACACTTAAAAGCAGTATTTGTTATATTTTAAGTTAGTTCTCTGTGCACACCCAAGCTACAGTTAGTTCCAATCCCAGCAGAATGGATATAAAAGCACCTTTACTCTGCCTTTTGGCCTCTACTCAGCTCGAGGATGAAGAAAATGGCTGTGTCATCCCCCAGGCTATATCCCAGCAGGGTCAGAGCTGCTGTTCTCATTGTCTGGCAGCTATGGAGTATAGGGCACCTTGACACCTGCTCCAGGCTGGAGAATATGCTGACACTTAGGCATCCCTCTCTGCTTGCAATTTGACCTGTAATACCAGAGTTTGGCTTATTTGTTCTGCTGACAGGCAGTGAGTAAGACTTCATGGGACCATGAAGGAAGACCCTCTAAATCTCTAACCTCAGCTGTGACAGCAAAAAAAGAGTTTAAAAAAATTAAATTCTTAATTTGGAAGTTATGATTAATTTCTGTGTGGGGAAAGAGAATTAATACATGTATTAGTTTCACCATGTGAGAAACATATTTTTGCCATTACCTAAGTAATAAAGCTCCAAGGACAAGAAAAGGGAGCTTGGAAGCTCTATTTTTCCAATTTTGATCCAACAGCAGCGGGGGTCGGTGCCTCCTGTGTCAGCTTGCTATAATGAAGAGCTACTAAGAGGTTTTCTACTTGTCAGCTTTCTGACAACTCTCAAATGTGGTAAAGGTGGGCTAAGAGATGATTAGTCACCACCTGTCTCTAACAAACAAGTTCTCTTTAATAACTCATGTGAAATGTTTAACTCATGAATAAACTCATTTAAAGTGCCCGCTCCCCTGAAGGTGATTTGAAGACAGTCAGGCCCTATTCCTCTTTTCAGAAGGTATGTTGAGCACTGGCTCACAGTGCAGCTCTGCAGCCCCAAGCTCCAGTCCCAAGTGCCTCTGGATGCGAGTGGGGAGAAAGCCAAGGGAAGAGGCACATAGAGCAGTTTATGCTCAGTGCATAAAAAGCATTTTACAATTTACTCCATATCCCATTAGGCCTGTTTGGACAACATAAGAACACTCGGTGTAAGAACATGCACACTGCTCCTTGACTCTGAGCTGCTCCCCCTGCAAGGGGAGCGTGTGCATTCCAACTGTGGTACAACAGCCATGGATAGGACACTGCCTGTGGCTGTCCTTCAGTGCTACACCTTGGTTCCTGAATGGGACAAGGAGCATCTGAAGATGCCGTTCCTGCATTCTTTTTGTGCCAGGTGTGTTTCATACATGCATACTATGAATAGGAACAACAGAAAAATAATATGCGTTATTTTTTTAATTACTGATTCCCTTTAATTCCTCCTCTCTTCTACCTCTTTAATTGAGTTCCCAGCCTTGCATTTTCAGTCCACTACACATCTTACCTTCTTTCTCACATCTCCTTTATTTAGGCTCTCCAGTCCCATTGTATGTGTCAACATTATCATATATTTTGCCTCCAAAGCCTGTTATTAAATTCATAGAGCACATACACATGTACTCACACATGCACACAAAACCATGGAAAGATATAACAAAAAGAAACCTTATGTCTGAAGAAATCAATGCACGTCTTTAGACTTCACATTTGTCTGGCAGAATATGATTTCCTAATTTATTACAGTACTTGTCTAATAGCACGTAGTCCAAAAGCCAGCCCACACAAAACACCATAGTCTGAGCTCAACTAATTTTTTTGCATATTGTGCCTTGGGCCGTATTCAAAAGTGAGTTTGGCAGCATCCTTTTATCATTTAATTTGGAATGTCTCATTACTTTTCTCTGTTGGACTTATCTTCTAACACATCTCATAAATACCCTGGGCACAAAGGAAATGTTGGCAACATTCATTCAAAAGAACTGCTTGAAGAGAGAGTGCAAGGTGATAATTGATGTCTATGTAAGATGATGAAGAAAAGGCCCAAAGAACAAACAGGATGATAAACAAAGGAATAAGTGGAATTATCTGTAAAACTCAGAGTTTAGTTGCAGTGGTTGAGACATCAAAAACTTAATGCACCACCCTGAACAGTGATGGTGTGATATCTTCCATCCATATGCATCTAAGGATTGAGGTAAACATTACTTTTCCCCTTTTGCTGAGAGGTGGGCTCTGCTCTCTTCTGGGAAGGGGCTATGTTCCCTTCTGTATCATCTTGAAGTGTGATTGCAGGAAGCTTGTTATGTTTCTACTTACCTGTTGAAAAACAGATTTTGTGTAGTGTTATACTTTCTAAGGAGCTGTGGGATGAGCTAGCAGGCTGCTAGGTAAACATCCAGATGTGTACTTGAGAGATCTAAACAGAGAGACAAATAGTATTGTAATTCAGTGGTTAAACCAAAGGTTGTACAGGTACAATTAGCTGAGACAATTTCCCAGGTGAGATAAATGACTACCCAAGCACAGGTACCATTAAAGGAATTCACACAGTAATGTAAAAGAGGCACAAGATTCTGGAAAACAGGCGGACCGGTACCAACACTGAAATTGTAATAGAGATTCATACCCAGGTGAGTCACAGAGTTTTAGAAATTTTGAGAATAAATTATATTTTAGCAAGGCAGATGATCCCCTTGAATTTAAGTTAGTTTATCTGACACTGGGAATTAATGAATTTTGCTTTTCTCCCATTCAGTTCCCCTGTCTTCTCCTATATGATGCTGAACATAAAACCACCTTCAAGGTGTTCATGGCACAGTTCCCAAGGGTTTCATTTAGATGAAAACACTAGGTGATTTACAAGGGACAAGCAAGTATCAAACACATTCATTGTGCCAAAGCAATTCCTTTTGAAGCACAAAATCCCACAGATGCTGTTCTAAGATTCCATATCTGCTTCAGAGTGGAGGAGCATTTACTGATCATAAAGGAGAGTGAATCAGCTAAAGAGCAACTTACATCCTTTGGCAAAGCCTAAGGGTGTGAGGTGGGTGGAAGTGGGATAAGGGGCAGAAAGCACCATACAAATTTCTCCATCAAGCCTGAGGAGATGCCTGTTTTTATACTAGCCCAGTCCCTGGAACACTTTCCCATGAAATATGGTTTGCCATCCATTTTCTGGGGAGCACACTTCTTTGATTCTCACAGAAGTATATGGTAGAAATGTGATGGTATAATTTTGCCTTCTTGTAAATGATCATCTCTCTCTCTACAGAATATTTTCAGTATTTTCTGTATTCAGCTATACTATGGAGAGGGGTTCCTGACTGCTAAAGAGGACTTCACTGGCTGGATTTTAATTCTGCAGGATGATTTGTTTGTGAACAATCTACACTACATCCATTTTATGACATGATGTGGCAGTTGCTCACTCAAAAGGCTTTGGTTCCAGTCTTACTCCCAGATAAGCAGACACAGCTGCCATTGAACTGTAAGGGCATAAGTAAATCAAATGATCCTGACACACACTCCCCTGCAGTCCATCTCCAGTTATCCAATACCAGAGTCCTCTTGTCCAACTGTTGAGTCCTATCTGAGTTTAATACACTTTTGTTTTGACAGGCAGAATAGCCTGAGCAGATTTTTCCAAGACTGAAATTTGTATTTTCTAATACGGCAAAAAAAAAAATCCTTTCTGTTCATAGAAAGCTGATCAAAGAGATTAAGAAGTCTTCCTTGCACTGATTAAAATCTTTTAATTTGCTGATTTGCTGAAAGGTACACAGATACTAGATAACTTCCAGGGTCATAATAAGGGTCCAAAGAATCACCTCTGAAGTGATGCATTAAATAAAACAATAGAGTACCATCAGTGCTGGTGAGGGAGAATATTTTGTGCTTCTGCGAGCATAAATAGCTTGCAAAGTGAATGAGGAGCCCAAAGAGGGGAAAGAAAAGATGAATGAAGAAAATTTCATCTACACTGGATCCACAAATGCTGTGCTATTTATGGACACGTGATAATTGCTACAGAAATATTCTCTTTACAAGTGATGTTTTCATCTATAAAGCCTACACCTCAGTCCTGGGTGTCAATGAACTCTTTATGACAGAAGGCAAAGCATTTGTTCAACATAAATATAAACCATGACATTGTGCTTCTTTACCAGTGTTTCCAAGGAAAAGAAAAAAAAAACCAACAACAATCTGTATGATGTCTTTTTTCTCTTCTGTCACTAAGAGTGAAAACATTATGGAAGACATGACAAGTCTGCAAGAAACCTTGAAAAAGAAATAAAATTTAGAATTTCTTTATATTCTATACATTAATTGAACAGCCTGAAGAGGAAGAATACATTAAAAGAATGGATTTTGTTGAAGGCAAAGAAAGAAAAAAACCTTGCTCTAAAGTAATTATAGTTTGGAGATCTGGTCATCTTCATTTTGACATTTCTGATATGCTTGGGTATAGCTCATCTGGTTGACTGAAACCAATACTACCTCAAGCAGAGCTAAAATCTAGTATTATTGTTGTTAATTAATAACTATTCGTTTTAAAAGTACTTAATTTATATTCCCTGTTTCTTCACAATTAGAATATCCAAAGGGATTTCTTATTTCTATTAGAAAATTAATTTTCTTCAAATGCTTTTCATGTCTTAAAAAATATTGCAGGAACTTAAAAGTAGCCACTAGATTAATCCAAGTGTCATAGCTAATATCTGTGACCCCTACTCAAAGCCACAAACTTCAGCATTTTTTGAATCAGGCTGCATAAAAGGGCAGATCAGGATACAAGGACTCCTAATCTAAATCCTAATCTAAAATATGAAGCTCAATGAATGTAACTGACTCTACACAGCCTTATATGCACATGTGTATTATAAAAAGAAAATAATAAATGTGCTAGAATTTAAAGCTCTTTTCTTCAGCACCCCAATATGCTGTATGGAGTACATAAGGGTACTCCTGGTCCTTGATGCTAAGTGTTTAAATACCTTGTCTACATCAAGAGTGTGCTATTCACCTCTGTACCTCTGAAAATTGCCAGAAAACTACCCAAAGGTGACATGTACATGAGATCATTTTATTTCTTTTTGTAGAAAGTCTCTGTGAAGCTGATTGAAAGTGGTGTTCTCCTCCACAGGGCCAATTAGCACCAAAAAAAAGTGATCCAAATTACATATTATGCAGTTCCTGAAGTATCCATGTTCTGAGGACAGTCACTTTGTTTGTTTGAAGATACATTCAGGGTGGTAAGGGAAAGACTTCTTGTACCTGTGCTAGGAGTAACTAGACCTGAGAAACAACTTGGTGTGTCTGTGCTATGATAACACATTTCCATAGCATTTCTTTCACTAAAAAAATAGGAGGATGGATGATTTTTCATTAAAAGTCAGAGTGTCCAATCCAAGCCTGGTAAATAGTGATAGACCAAGTGGTAAATTATCAGTGACTTTTGAAAGACCTTTAAAATCAGCTAGATTTATTATTGTGGACATGGCCTATGCAACTGTAGCAAGAAAGGCATTGTCAGATCAAAAGCCAGTTTAATGACCCACAGGAGAGACTCCTTTAGACATGCATGGCTTGCTGAAGGGAACTGTGGAAATGGGATTAGTGGAGAGATCTGCTCTTCCTTTTTCCTTGCTATAGCTGTTTTGCAGATCAAAGGAAAACCTGTTTCCAGTTTTGCCAGTTTGTCATTTGTCAGCCTAGGTAAACAGACCATTTAAAGAAACGTCATTGCATAGCAGGACTCCAGGACTCATTCTGTTCTGCAAGCTCTCTCCAATGCCAAGATTAACACCTGTGGTAGGAAAAGTAACATAACTGCTAACACTGTGTGTTGGCATTATCAGCAGCTCAGAATAGGCTCTTGCACAGTATAGCCAAGTGCTCTTTCTTTCCCCTCATCTTTTTCTCCCCAGGAAGGAGAGATTTTTAAAGATTCAGAGGTAGATAAAGACCTTCAGCAAGTGAAAACTGGTGTGGTTTCTCTAAGTTCTTACACAAGCTAAGGAACTGGTGCCAAAAGCAAAGAGTTATTTTTTGTATGGAAGCATAAGAATATAAATTTAATCCTCACACTCTGTTCCACTGAAGCTGGCATGAGCAGCCACTGCTGAGTGACTGCTCTTTACATGTCCCACTTCCAGCTGGTTTTATGAACATATGCTATATCTACAGGAGATGTGTGTAGGGAGCGGAAACAAAGACACTATGGAGTGATCTGTCTTCATCAACTGGACAAATGCTTAAAAAAAGGACTTTTACACATGGAATCAGGACTGCGCCAGTGCCGAGGAAGTAATTTTACAGGCAAACCTGAGGACAAATGGACACCACTAACAGTGAAACCAGAGCAGTTCTGCTCGGGTTGGTGAAGTAGAGCAGGGATGCCCTAACTGTGCCTTGTCAGGAGCCCATGTGCTTCCATGGGCATCTCCTCTCCATCACTTCACTATGAGCAGAAAGGACCGTAACGTATAGAAGGAACCTTGAAACTGCAGGATCTGCCAGTGTGGAGGCCAGTCACACCCTGCAGTTTGCTGTGGGAGCACACTACCCATGCAGGCATCAAAGCTCAGACAGTGGCTTTAATCACAGCCCCCCTCCACAGAGCTGCAGATGAACCTGGGAGAAAAAGCACTTTCACAGCCTCTGTGGTTGTGAGCAGTCAGCAAAGAGGAAGGTATTCTGCCTCTTTCCAAGGTCAAAGTTTGTTTGCAGAAAAATCTCAGTCAGACCCTCACAAATCATGATCTGTTTTACTTTCCCAAGCATTTTGTTACACTCACTAGTGACAAGAACACTTAAGATTTCATAAAGTTTTATGAAGAAAGGAAGCCTTTTGTTTTCAGTTTTTCATCTGGCAACTGGTTATTCTTTACTGTGAGCATTTGATTTATATTGTGACAGCATGAAGCATTTGATGGAAAATATATAACTCGCTCAGGATAGCTCATTCTAGATACAAGAGATCCTGCATACCTTGATAAGTCCAGATCAGCAGTTCCCACATTTCTTTGGTTCTTATTCCCCTAAATCAGCTTCACAGAGACACAGAGATAAATCTAAACCAGAAAATGGTATTTATGTTACACTCAAACAGTTGAAGACCATGATTGTGAAGCTTTAATAGAACAACGACTAAGTCCAGCAGATTTTAGGAAAGGACTTAACTGAACTTACTACCCCAATGACTGGCTTTAACATTTTTGAGCTGGCACATAAACCACCTTTTCACCCCTTCTTCTTGCCCCTGCTCCTACCAGTGCAAATACCTTCAAACTTTTCTCACACAGGGCTAGTTTAGGATTTTGAGGAGAGATGGTGAAAAGATTCTTTGGGCAAAATCTCAAAAGTAAATGGCTTGCTCTAGGCCAGATTTACAAATGCAGCCAGGGAACAGCATTCAAATTCCCCAGTCAGTGCAGGAAAAGAATGCAAGGCAAGGGGAAGAGGCAGTTTCTGTTTTCTGACCTTGCTTTCCTCTTGGGGGAAAAAACCTCAGTGCTTCCAAAAGACACAGAACTCCCACTCTCTATTCAGATGATTAACATAAGAACAGTTCTGACATATGCAGAGAAAACTTGCCAGATTTATCTTTTGTACCTTTCTAGTAATTGCTTCCAGTTATGTGACATGGCTGCAGTATCTGAAAAATGAAGTCAAAAGTAGTGAGCAATCCAACAAAAATCTTCTCTAGTTAAAATAGTTTGCTACAGAATCCTCTCTCAGGAAGAGTCACATGTCCTTTAAAATCAACTCAGATAAATGAAAACCCTGATCCAGGACTTGCTCCAAAGACTTTTGAAATCCTATAGTCAGGCCCTTTTGGTCTGAAATGCTTTCCCATACTCAGCATCTTTTCCTTCTTAGGAACAACATTTCTGTCTACACCTGCAATTACCTGAAATGAAGTTCAACGTGGAAAACTCATCTAGAGGGGAAGTATATGTTTAAAATATCTAACTTGGGTCATTCAAACACCAAATTTATATTCTCTAATGTAATTATATACTCACAGGGGACTGGATGTTTAATCTACCTTAGGCATTCACAAATCAGAAAATCTTTAGGAAACATCCAAATGCCTCTAAAAATGAACTCTGGCATCTACTTTTCAATGAACATGGAGGTGATGCTTCTGCCAAACAGGTGGAATAACCAGTGACCAAGGGCTTGATTTTCTAGTGCCCATAAATTACTTTTTCCTATGAAATGCATCTAAGCCAGATGTTCACAGTGACAGAAACCAGCTATCAGCCTCTGATACAACAGCATTAGACTGTAGCTCAGAAAACCTTAACTCTGAAAGACTATACATCTGTTAAGCATCTTGGCATTTCTGAAAATCTGGCTGAGATTGCATTCCCTGAATCAGCTTCTAGGTACTCGTCTTGAGGCTTTTTAAACTCAGTTGGGGCAGCACTCTGAATACAGCTTATCTTCAATGAGATACGCTCGGATATTCAAGTATCTGATGACAAGATGTGAGCCAAAGGAAAATAGCATATCCTGCATTTCTCAGTAATTACTAAGAATGAAAATTAAATGCTTTGGAACTCTGTAATGTTTATGTACTTCTTCCTTTTTCTTCCTTTTTCACATAAAATTTGGATTTAAAAATGCAAGCTGACATTTTGTCATGTTTCAGCATATGAATCACCTGTTGATAGACTTGGAAAGAAAGTTCTTCTAACAACAGTTATATGCAAATATCCTCTGTTGGGTTTCCTGAGATGGGATTCGGTGGTCTCATTAAAAATAGGTAAAGGGGAAATTCAAATTGTAACTTCTTGGTAATTTGTGACCAAGGTATGATCTGTCATGGATGGCAAGGAGGCCTGACTGCAGAATGGGTTAAACTGGCTGGAAGCAGGATTGCCAGAGACAGAATCACTTCATGTAGGGACTTGAGGTTTTCCTTGGTGCTGAGATAAGAAACTGTCACAGCATTGTCTTGTAGCAGTCATGGAATTTGAATGCCAAGGGGCCATTTTGGGGCATCAGAGCTGAGATAAACGATGGACCCAACACTGAGCTGAGTTGCCTGGTGCTGAGGTTCACAGGATTGGTGCTGGTACAAGTGTATATAAGGTACTGGACAGTGACACATCTCTTCGAACTCCTTGTAGATCTGCTTATGGTGGTAGGAATCTGTCCAATGCATTGTTCATCAAATCTTTATATTTAAGTACAAACTTGTGATTATTTTTTCTCAAGGAATAAAATACAAAGTCCCCAGTAAACACTAGATTTGTCCAGTTTAACAACTCACATCTTGCTAGTCAGCTGATGGCCCTCTGACCCAGCAATGCCTTTCTCTGCACTGCCTTGCATATACTTATGAAAAACATACCTACCTACACTGAAACCATACTCCATTCTAAGTATTTTTATGCTGCTTGGTTAAAGCACATAACTTGCAAATAATTTTCTTGATGAAAAATATGGGGACCTCATTAAGTTATGACCATCAACCCATTTGATTTTCCACACATAAACCACTATATTGCTCATTTCTTCAGAAGAGAACTTGAGTTGAGAACCCTTGACCACAGGCAACATATAAGAGGACAGGTGAAATGCTGGTCCTGCAACCTAAGCAAAACTGTGTACTGTGTCAGGGAGGCCAGAATGTTTCTTATTTGTTTGGCTTCCATAGGGCCAGCAATCAACAATCATCTGTCTTTTTGGTCTCTACTGAGGAATTTTACCCTGTTTTTCAGGACTGTGCCTACAAAGTTCAGGGCAGAAAATGATACCTAAATACAATAGAGTGAACTAAGGGGAATTTACACTAAAATATAGACCCTGTGCTCCTTTCCAGAATCACCTCTCTCAAACCCATCCGAGGATGATTTAAATACCACCTAACTACATATATCCAGTCTGTGGAAAAGGCCAAGAACCACAGAGGTATGTGTCAAAGAAACTGCAAATGAACCATATAGGGAGCTACCTAGGATCAGTCAGTAGGAAACACCAGGCAAGCCTGCTGGTGGAATTTAGGATATTTTAATGTCTCCTTCAAGCAGGAAGTTACCTAACTGACTTTCAAAGGGAGTAAACAAGGGAGACCTAGACTCTAGAAAATTCACAGATCAGTTTACTACTCTGAAGTTTGTGACACAAACAGACACTTTGAGAGCTGAGACTAATGAAACCTCTCTTACCCATGTAGACTCATCATTTTTCTGCACTAGAAGTAACAGGAATCAAACACCATAATCTATTAGATTATTGCAAGATTTCCATTTTACTATCAAACTTGTTATCAAAACTACATGTATACAGATTACTTTTGTTTATCCTTCATTACCTGGGAGAGACCAAAATGAGTAAAGTGTGCATCTTTAGACAACTTAAGCTAAAAGCTCAGATTTGCAGTAATTTAGTTGTTTGCAATCATCTATCTAGCCTCTTGGGTATAATGAGACATTTTATTAAGCTAGAAAAACCTATACCAGTATGTTGGTCATTAAAATGTGTTGAGGTTACACATTAATGTAATAAAAGACAATAATTATTTCATGTACTTTGCCCTACCTTAAATAGTCATTTAAGGAAAGGACATTCCACACCTGCTCTCTCAATGTGCAGAAGAGCCAGCAGGCACATGTGGGACTACTGCTACTGTAGTGCATGTGCATTTTGGAGACAACAAAAGCATGGATAGATCGGTGCAGTATTAAAGAGATTTTTTAACGCGGATGTATAAACCCATAAATGGATGATTCAGAAGTGGTTCAAGTGAGGTATCTCCAATCTTTGGAGAAAGTCATGTTCATAGCATTTCCTGTATTTCCTTTCAAGGATAATTTTGGTCAACTCCTTTACACAGAAGGTAACGTCTTAAGTCTATCATTTGCAGCTATCTGCTGGTGATTCTGTTGCCTCTGTTGCTATGACCATATCTTCATTGCAGAATCAAACCTTTTGCCTTGCAGATAATATCTTTTGGGTTAGCTTAACTGGAGTGAGAACACACTGAAATAACACCTGGACTGCACACAGTGACTGATTTGCCATGCAGAGAGATTGGATTAGCAGCTGGGGAGCTAAACTAATAAACCGTAGCTAATGTTCCCCTCTGAGTCCACTAATTTGCATTAAAAATGCCACCTTGCTCAAATTAAGGGCTTGTGCATAGAAGGGATTTGCAATGGTGGCAGCACGCAGGTTGCAACAGTAAAAAGCTGTTATTATGCCATTTGAAACTCTAAGAAGAAAAAAAAAAAAGACTAGTAAATGATATAATCTTATAAAATGATCTAAACCAGAGATGATGCAATACACTGTCACTCAACGCCAAGAAGAAGGAAGAAGGAAACATCTTTACACTGTTGTTAGGTGTCTCCAGAGGTGCAGTCAGCTTGGGAAAGAAAGGGGACTTGGCAACTTCTGTCAGCAAGGGACATTCCCATCTGCACCAGTCTCTCTGTCCCAAATACTGTGGAGATGTGGTGACAGACACTGGCTCCTTCTTACATGTCTCAGACAAGAGAAGCCTGAAGATAACAGCCACAGGATTACCTTTCTGGCCTTTTCCTACCCTAGACACCCACACAGGCACAAAGAGGTTTTTCCAAAATCTTGTTTCCACATCTGAGTCTCCTTGTATTCAGCAAAGCCAATTTTTAATAGTTTTCTATAAACTGGGGCCAGATATACTTCTGTCTTTCAAGACCAGAAGTGTATGCCAGAAGACAGTAAGAGTTGCACCTCTGGGATGCATTGACAATCCAAGTTTTGCCTTAAATTAAACCAGCAGACAATGTCCCATAGGATTATTCAAGTCTACATAGCACAGTAATACACGGTATATAAAGACCTGAACTGATGCCAATTGAGTCCACAACAGCAGAGGAGTAGGGTACCTGAGGTGGCCAGCCCCAGTATCCTGCTGACAAACCAGTGCTGCGCTAGCACAGCAGCTTCCAAACCCAACCTAGCACTGATCCCACCGCTTCAGGCCAAGATCAGGGTGCAAAGGATGAAAAAAATGGAAAGGATGCAGGATCAAGCCAACAGTTTGGGCCACTTCTGGATCACTATAACTGAAATGTTTCTTAAAATACCTGCATAGATTGTTTTTTCTCCAGATATGATATCTTGCTGATCTGGTATTGATAGTGCGGCTGCTTGCAATTAGAGGATATGGTGCAAAACTATAGGTTTTATAGAATTAAGCCATGTAAGGAATGTATTTATGATCTTGAGTGAGGCCCAAGTTGTCTCTAGGTTGTGATTAAAGCACAAAACAGTTTAAGAACAGGGGAAAGCCCAGCTATCTTGCTATGTCTACCCTTCTTTCACTGAAATTTCTATTACACTTTCTTGCTTTTTAGCATATCTCTCACCTCATCTTTTGTCTAGATATAAACCTATGTCACTCTTAAACTTATTTATGCTCCTTGCTTCAATTTCCCTTCTTAGCAAGATATTCCAAATAAACTGAATTTTTTTAGTTATAACATTCTCAGCTTTTTAGAGTGATTTATAAATTTTAGCTGTGGATGCAGTAGTGGAGATCTCACCTGAAAAGGGAAAGTGGGATCTGATGTCAAACCCTCAAGGTACGTTTTCCAATTTGATGTGCTTCCCTTCTGTTCTCCAATATATGAAACTTTCTGTAATAGCAGTTGCCTATGGTGAGCCTATGGCTTTTTAAAAAAAAAAAAAAACACATGACTGTTCAGAGGAAAAAATAGCAATTTGATAATGAGAGACATTATGTAGACACTAAGCTCACATTTGTCGTTTCAAGCACGGTCTTGGGATATTGTTCGTGTTTCCAAGAGTAAAATGTAAGTGCTGCTAACTCTTTCTCATGGAACTGTATATTCTTAAATCAATGTAATTTAAAGGCAGTTCATCTAAAGGGAATGCAAGATTAGGATTTGCAGATCTCTTAATTTTCCATGCCTCTGGGTCTAATCTCTTAAGGTAAAGTTGGCTCTTGAGTTCTCAGTGAAGCTAATCCAAATATTTACAGTGGTATTTTTTATTTCTAGAATTGTCATTCTGCCAAACCTAGAATGTTTTATTAATCAAAAAAGTTTCCTCTAGCCTATCACAGAAGAATGAAGAATAGTCAAAAGTGTTATTTATAAGGTCCCCACTTTACCAGGAGCAGCTGTTATTTTCCCATCTGCCAGGTTAATGCCAACTTCATCTTTTCACTGTTTTCTCTCTTCTGATTCTTCTCTGTTTCTTATTGCTAACAGACTTTGAAATTCCCATTTTCATTCCACCACGTGTAGACCAAAAGTAAATTTCAAAATCTCAGAAATACGCACCAAAAGAAACTGCTGTTTTCTGGTCAGGGGTAATCAACAGTCTTAAGTACAAATACTCTTAGTACAATGATCCAATACAAAAGAAGGGGAATCTCACAATGAATGTAGACATTCTGTTGTTTGCAAAGCAGTCCCAAACATATTTTCAAATACATTCCTTCATCATTGCTCGGGATGCTGCCTAATGAGTTGACAGTAAGTCAGTGACAGTCTAGCACAGCAAAAGTTTAGTGCTTCCTTTTTTGGACTTTCAAATATTCCCTATTGTTTTGAAACTGTTAGTAACACTGCTTCTTTGCCTTTGCTAGCCAATGAGCCCTTCTCTAGTAGTGACTCATTTTGGTTCTGGTACCATGTAGGATGAGGGAGAAGCATTAATAGAAAACACTTTGTGACATAGATAGGAGGAGAAGGTGAGGAAAGATGCAAAGCAGAGTTCTGGCTCTGTCATGTTTTCTCTAATTTGTGGAGTTTTCTACTCTTTTTGGAAGCTACAGATGCTGGGGGTCACCACACTGCATTCCCTGGATATGCAAAATGCTGAAATCCCAGAGTAAGTTAGTGAACACCATATTATTTCATGTTGTTCTCATTAAAAAGATCATTTATTTCAGTGGTCTGTTACTTTTTTCTCCATGATGCGTGCTGGGTTACTATACTGGGAAGCTTCATAGTTACAGAATTCTGAGGCTGCTGAGCAACACTGTTCTTCTAGGGATCTTCTTGACAGTTACTAGTCTGTAGTTATCACCTGACTGGGATGGGCAAGAATGTTACTTTTCAGATGAGACACGACCAGTGCACCCCATAATTGTGTAAAATCCTCTCACACAAAAGGCAAGAGAGAAACTCCCACTGCGCTGGTATTACACTCAGTATATTTCGGGGTTTTTTAGAGCTCCATGAGGTAACTGGCTTCCGTGTCTTTTGCAATTTCATAACATTTGGCAAGGTAGATGGGTATGTCTGAGAATACAAACTGCCCTCAGGAGTTTACCTTCTTTTCTTTTCATATTTTCTACATATGATTAAATAATGTAGACCAATGTCTTCTGTTTCCACTGCATTTTCACACAGGACTAACACTTCTGTGTTAAAGAGATACCTCTAATTTGCGAGTTGAAAGAGTCCCCAGAATACTGGTAGGATAGAATTTTTCTCAGAACACAGATGTGGTTCTCCTTCTTGATGTAGTGCTGATATTCAATGAAGTCCTGTAGCTAATGGAGTAATATAACCCTGACATTAACAATCTAAAATTGATGCAAGAGGAGACTCAGATTCTGTATATTTTATTAGCTCTTAAAACAAAAACAGTAAAAGTAGTTTTGAAAAGAGATAGAGAGCTGAAGAGGTCTAAATAAAACTGAATGGAGACGAAGATCCATTTATTTCTCTTGTATTTCTCGACAGTACGTCACTTTGAACTCCTATGAAAAGCCTGCTTTTCTGTACTATTGTAATTTTTCCTGTTTCTGCTCTACAGTCTCTTGGGACACCCACTAAAAGCCTGCCAAATGGGGGCTGGAAGGGTGGGGGTTTAAATATTTTAAATCTATTAAATAAAATAACACTTTTGGAATACTAAAAACATATGGAAGTGTGTTTGCCCTCATATGGGAATTCATCTGTTCCCAGGAACAGCCTGGATGTCAGGAGACCAGAGCAGCATATGAGGAATGTATTAAACAAATGATGGAGGGAGGATTGAATAGCTTGGGGAGCTGGAAAAATATTACATAACTTTTCATCTTAAGTCTCCCCCAGACTGACAGTGCAAATGAAAATCATTAGACTCTGAAGACAGTTTGGTGGTCCATGTGGAATCACTTGGTGGTTTGTCTGGAGTTACTAATAGATAGCTTTCTACATCACAGAAACTTCCATACATTTATCACCCTTTTCAGCAATATTAGTGGAAGCCAAAAATATGGTTTTAAGAGAGAAAAGCATTTAAGCACATGCTTAAAATTAAGCACCTGCTCAACTAATTTGCTGGATAAGAAACTTTAAAACTGCACTGTTAATACATGTGATAAAAATATCAAGAGCAGAAAGGAAAGCTGAGCTGTTCATGTGGTACCTGTTTTGGAAAAGATTTTATTTTCATTTAATAGCTTTTAGCAAGATCATACTATATTTAAAAAAGAAAAAAAAAAACCAAACAAACAACAACCCACACAAGAATCAGGGCTATATTCCAAAGGCTGTCTCTAATGGAATTATCCAGAAGGAGCAAGTGTGTCAGTATCCTGTGGTCTCTCACCAGGTGCTGACTGTGCTGAGTTCCCTCATGTGCTTGCATTTCAATGTAGATGCAATTAACAGATCCCATCATATTTTCCATTTCTCCGTGCAGGGCAATGTTACAAATACTGAAGTAACTTCCAGGTAAGTCTGTAGATGTACATGGCAAAGTGTAGTATCAAAGATCTCATTAGAGTCCTACCAATCAATACGGTTGTGTTAGCACACTGCAGGAACGTCTACGTTACATCCAAGTTCTGAAGGCAGCTGAAATATCACAGGTTAGTGCTTCATTGCATGGCACAGACATAACTCCCTCTTCCCACAGTTCAGGGAATACAGCTGCTTGAGGGTGACTGTGCAGGGACTTGACATAAGTGACAGAAGCAGAGTGCTCATCTGTCCCATTTTAAGATGGGACTTTTTTTGTTTATTTATCACACAATTGAAAAGAAGGCTGAATGCACCAATCCAAGCTCAGCAGGGGAACACTGAGCAAAACGTTGATCATACCTCTCTCCAGTGCAGGATTTACACTAATGGCAAGCTGAAAGAAATTCTAATAATAAGTCAAGCTAAAAAGTGTTGTCCTTATCTCACCCAAAGATTGCCCTTAATTACACTCCTGAAATAAAACTGAAGTGAAATAGTTAATTGGCCCACGGTTATGTTTTCACTGGACTGAAATTGCATCAGAATTATTTTTAAAAGTGTAAAAAAGTGTTCTGTAGTAAAATTATTTTAATTTTGCCAACATATGCAAACTTCAGACCATAACTCTGCCTAAATTCTCTTCTTTCTATAAACAAGTCTACCTGACTACTAAGTTCATATACATTATATAGCTAAATACATTCATAAGACAAACTTTGGTCACTTTCCCTTACATTGCCTAACGAATCACAGGAGCTACCATATTTTGTCAGCCTGAAGTATATAGAAATATTGAAGCATGTCTTGATCAGCTGTTTTCATCTGTGCCAGCTGTTAGAAATTACATTAACAGAAAAATCTCCACTACAGTTTTTAAACTCTTTAAGAATAGTAAGCATTGAGAGAAAGATACAAGAGAACATGTTTATATTTCTTTCATAATGTGCTATTTTTTTATGCTAACATTCTAAAATTAGTCTGCTCCAATATTTACTGAAATTTATGACCTAACTGATTAATTAATTGGCAAATTAAGGAACCGATTACAAATTCTCCAACCATAAAAAGTGATTCTTACTTAAAAATATATCATGAGAAAGCAGAAAAAAAAAAAAAAAAAAGGATTTGCTCAGGCATATACATCATGGCTCACCTTCCTGACTTCACTTTTCACCCCACCTAACAAAGTTACCCTACTCCATTTCAGACAAATTCTCAAATCTGAAAAGATTGAAAAGACTGAAAGCGTGGTCTTGCATCTTGTCTTGAAGAACAGGTCTGAAATGTATTTGCAGACAGTGGCAGGGTAGGCACATGGTCCTCTCAGGTCCCATTCCAGCTCTGGAGGATGCAGCACACTCTTCTGTCTCTTTTCCATCCCAGCACAACTACTTCAGCCCAATGTCCTTTATCTCTTTCCTCATGCACTCTGTTTCCTGACCCCTTTTCTGACCAGTGCCATGGTTTGCTTGCCAGGTTTCTGCACCAAGTCCTCTTCCTAAACCTGAGACAAGCCCAGCTCCAGAATAAGACTTTCTCTCTGGTCCCCATCTAATCTCAGCCTTTCCACACCCTCCCTTTCTGGCTTCCCCTCCCAGTTTCTTTGCCAAGCTCGCATGTCCCCACCCCAATGTCCCCAGTGACATTCTTCCCTCCTTAGGTCAGCTTCCCACTTACCCCGACTCCAACTACTCATTTCATTACTCTCTGTGTCCTTATCTGCCCCTTTCCTCTTGACTTAAATCACACGACTCCCTCCTGTCCTACTGCCTGTGCTGACCACAGCATGGAATTCAGGGGCAAAGGACAAGCACTCAGGGTTTTGCATCCCACCCTCCTTGTTTCGGCACAGTGGGAAGCTGCCTTTGAAAGGAATGCCCAGGTTTTTTGCTCAACTACAGGAGAGACCTTTCCCAGCTGTGCTCTGTAGTCATGGTGTGATCAGCCACAGGTACAGAAAGGCACAGATCTGATCACCGAGGCTGCAGTTTTCAAAGCACTTGCTTGATTTTTAGAAGTCTGTAATAAGCAAGCATACAGAATTTTTATTCCTTTAAATCACTGTTTATCATGGGTGTTTTATTTGACATTGGGAATGATGAAAAGTGTAAGAATGTTAAAAAACACCTTGATATCAATCTTAATTCTCTTCATTCACTGGAATTACTCCCCATTTATTCCTGTATAGAGAGGTGCAAATCAGAGTCATGCAGTGTAAGCCTTCTCTTGGCAGGTGCTATGGAGCGTGCAAGTGTGCTATGACCCTGGCAAGGGACCCAGGAATTTGCAGCAATGCCCCTCTGCTTTGGGTACCCTACACATAGGACTAATAGGTCTTCCATTTCCAAGGGTTAATAGACACTATGCACCGCACTGGGAGCAGGCTCATTTTTGTTGGAATTGTTCAGTACAGGGAGGTACATATGCCAACACCTGCCTTTACTCTTCCCTCTCTATTTTATGTTAATCTTTGCTGACCTGAACCAGAAGAGATTCCTGAAATAGAGTTTTCAGGAGGAAGGTGGTGAAAACAGTAAGGAAACAATTATAATCTACAAGCTCTTGAGCTGACACAGTCAGATGCCCACCCTCTATCTTCCAGCTATCTGGCATTTACTTCAGGGATAGCAGTCCTGAAGGAATGAAGAACAGGGAGCAGAGGCTGGTGAGGAAGCAGCCCCTCCTAGCAAACCACAGCCCTGGTAGACCCCAACAACTCCAGAAGGGAAATGATGTGTTCCTAGAGAGGTAGAAATACAACCCTTTGTTCCAGTTGTGCCTTTCTGGCCTCACAGAAATACAGGATTGACTTTGAGAAATTACAGACCATTCAGGAAGGAGTTAAACATCAAAAACAAGAGTGCCCCTACTTTCAACCAGGACACCATGATTTTATTACACCCTTCTTTGAAAGTTGTCAGGCTGCATGCCAAGCACTTTTTTTTTTTTTTTTTAACTTTCTCACACACAGAAATTCTCCTCAAAACCTCTTACTTTTAAGCTAAGTGCCAAAAAATGCTGAAGTGCCAGCCAATGACTCATCTTTTAAAAGCCTGGCTTTTGGAAGGTGGTTTTCATTTCAGGAACTTGGGATTGCTTCCTGGATACTAAACATTGTGGGATCAATAAATAGACTAGAAAAATGTCAAAAAAGGAGGAGTTTAAATATTTAAACATCACTCATCTTTGGGGGGTTCTGTTAACTAGAGATATGTGGGAGTTCCAAGCAAAGGAAAAAACAGGAAGGCCAAGATTTTGGCTGATGACTCAAAATGGCCAACATCCACTTTATTATTTTTTTTTTTTAATACTGAAGTATATTTTAATCATTTTAATCTCTTTTTAATAATGGAACCAGACACATACATCACATTGCCTTGGAAAGAGTAGAAACACTATCTTTTTTCTTTTTACGTGGGTGCAAATGGAAAGCATATGATGACATTCCATCTCTTCCTCCCCTGTGCTGTGTTTCACCATTTCTCAACACACAACACAGACATACGGCCTTTATTAGTGCTGTAGTTACATGTCATCATTTTGCCATCATGCAGGCCAAACTTTTTGAAGTGGGTTGTTTGGTTTGGTTTGGTTTTTTGGGTTTTTTTGTTGTTGTTGTTTTTTGGTTTCGTTTGGTTTTTTTGTTGTTTGTTTGCTTCTAGGGATTTCCTTGTTTACACACCACATAAAACCTTACTTGCACCATGATAAAGGCGTGTGGAAGCAAAAAAGCCTGTACACAGGTAAAGGTGTCTATCAGCAGGCAGGGTGGAGGAAGGGCAAAGATCTGTTTTTTAGCCTGATACAAGCATGGATTGTTTCACAGTGGAGGTAATGCTGCTTATCAGTCCCAGCAGGACAGCATCTGGACAACTCAAACCAGCAGATTTCTAGAGGGAATAAACAAAGCGCTGAAGAAAATTTAGAAAGCAGAAGGGGAAAAAAATAGATATTTGTTAAATCAGAAACTAAACATAAATTACCTCTTCCTGTGTTTGATACAGGCTCTCCAGCACAGTATTCAGGGTAACTGCCTTTTTAATAATTTTGCTGAGATCATTTATTCTTTATATACCAAGGCTAGCAATTAAGACTCTCAGAAGTTGCTTATAAACAAGAGTTCACGTCTTATGCATATGACAATCTGCCAGTGTGCAGGTGTCCTTGTCCATGGGTGTTCTGGGTGAAATATATATACAGCTATCTGGTTATTCTGGGACTGGTAACATCCTGGACTGACATTTCATTCTGTTCAGAAGCAGTTTTGAACAAGTCTAATGAGATGGTATAGATTTTCCAGGAGTATGAAGGGCTATCAGAATTCTCTCCCACCTCATCTTCTTTTCTGTGTCAAAGAGAAACAAGCACCAAAAGTGTCAAAGAAAGGTCGAGTCCTTAGTTACAGCAGTAAATGGCCCTAGAGAATAGTATTCCTAACCACTCGGCAGAAGCATGTGCATGTTTAGCAATTAGACAGCACACCACAACTTTGGAGCCTTTTTATCCATCTGTGTGTTTTGGAGCAACTACTAATTGAAACATAGCTTATTTTTTTCTCCTTACACAAATCAGCCACAAACCAGAAACTTCTCCTAGCCTGTCTGAAAAAGAAAACAACCAACCAACTAAACACTATATTCATTTAGCCATGGTTCAGTTTTAGTTCCCAGAAATGAGGACTCAAACCATGTTACTAAGTGTCAGAATGCAAACATCCCATGATATCTTTTTTTTCCACTGTCTTGACAGCTGCAAGTTAGGTAACTCTATTCTTTTTTGGTTCAAATATATAGAAACATAGGCCATAGTTCTCTCTAAAACCTTTCAGCATGTCACATCGCAAACACAGACAGCAACAAGTGTCACCTACTGACATGGTGCTGGAGGCTGGTTTTCAGCTGTACTGGTAAGGTGGTTCATACAGTAGCAAGCTTCAGACTTCCACTTAATTTCCTGCTTAACCACCTTCGCTTGCAAAGTCCAGTCTCTGAGGATGTATAAGTTCCAGTTTTGGAATCCATAGTGGAGAGCTGCTTAGCTTCCTACACTAGGTGGCATGGAAGGACTAAGTTTCACCAACCCCCCCCACCACTGTCCAATGGCAAATGATGTTGCTGTTCTTACAGTCTCTTTTGCTTCTGTTCTGCTATTTTAAATTAGTGTTTTTTATTTAATCACCTGGACGAATTTTATCATGCTGAAAAATGCTGAACCTCTTTGAGGGGTTCCCTTGTGACTTTTCCATTTCAGCTGAGTGGTGAGCTCTTCAATGTCCTTGTTAACTTTCCTTCTCAACTTTCCAACATTGACTTTCGACAGCCAGATATTATAGACCTGAGCTCTGTACCTTACCCAGTTAAGTCTCAGGTTTCACATTAGTCCTCCTCATTTCCTCATTACTCTACATTCATGTATCTGAAAAAACAGCACTGACATCTTTGAACTTTTACAAGTCACAGAGCAGGAACTTAGAAGCCTGTGTCTGAAAATATTTTCAACTCCTTAGAATCATACTACTTTTGATGTCTGAAATAGTCAGACTTCTTGAAGAGGTCAGTTTGCTTCTTACCTTGCTCTGCTCAACTTCTAAGCTAATTACTGTAAATTATTGACCCTGTAAGGCAACCAGGCTGGATCCATCAGTGTTGTCACTGGGAAGGGCAGCATTGCCCAATACTGTGATTGCACTAACAGCACAGCATGTGCACTGTTACAGCCCTTTTGCGGCCCTCCTAGTCCTTATCCCTACCCCACAGGAGATATAGATGTGTAATGAAGATCATCTCA
This sequence comes from Megaceryle maxima, assembly GCA_024605025.1. Lineage (NCBI taxonomy): Eukaryota > Metazoa > Chordata > Aves > Coraciiformes > Cerylidae > Megaceryle > Megaceryle maxima. Next base: position 14,709 of record JANHGN010010476.1, on the reverse strand, counting down.
GCCGAGATGTCCAGATGGCCCTAAATCATTTGGATGAGAAAACTGCAAACATAGTCATTAGCTTATATTATTGCCTGTCCATTGTCACCACAAAGCACCTCAATTCTACATGGCAGTTTCCACTGCTGTATGTGTGCAACACCATTTCTATTACCTCGCTGTTCTCACAACATGCTACTTAACAGCTTTCCAGCAAATAAACCCTGCCCATGCCCCACCCCCATCCCAGCCCATATGTGTAATCTGCCTTCCTCTGCTTGGGAGAACAGGGGTTAGACTGTCTCTGGAGGTGCTTTATATCCAAGTTTTCTGTGATTCCCTGGGGACAAGCTTACCTCTGAGGTAACATATTACAGGACTCCAGTGTTACACCTGTGAACGTGTTAAGGCCAGAAACAGGGAGGGAGATGTTTAGCCTTCATAGCAGAGGCCTGACTTTTCAAAGTGAAATATATTCTCATCATATGAATGGGGTTGAGTCATTCAGGTTTTGTCAGCTGGAGGTTCAGGAGAAGAAATGTCTCAAGACCATTTACTGTATTTTTTTTAAGCTGATCCTGCAGCCCCAACTGTTTAACTCTGTCTTGCCCTACTTTCTGCTCTCTTGTCCTTACTGAAGTGTTTTTTCTTTCCTCTTACTCCATGCTGTACTGAGCTGGCATTTTCTCCTTTCCCCTCTGCCTGGACCAACCCTCCATGGCCCTCACCAGGGTATGAAGAGAACCAGAGATACCACCTGTAGCAGAAGCAGAAAAAGAAAACATAAAAAACAGCTGGAAGCAGGCAGAAGCCAAGGAATGCCAGAGGCAAGCACAAAGTTAGAGTATGTTTAACCCTAGTTTTGTTTCAAGGAGATGTCTAGTGAATATACTCTATGGGGATTTTAAATGCCTGTGTTTCATCGCTTGTTATACAGTGTTATGCACAACTAGTACATTTTAGTTTCCATGGTGTCTACAGAAGTATACTTTCTGGAGGAAAAGTGTTCCTATGAGGAGCTATAGACTAAAATGCTGTCACCACTTGGCACAGGGGAGCCCACTGTGCAGAGTGAAAGAAGGCAGTACAACATAGCTCCCTCCTGGCTGCATACTTCCCTGTGATTCAAAACAACCTGAGAAAACGAAGGGAAACTTCAAGGAAGACCTGAGAACAAACAAAATGAAACCATACCTCTTGGGTGACCGTATGACAACATATGCTGTCCTCAGTTGCACCAATGCAGGTGTAAACAAGAGCTAAAATTACACATAAGGCACAAACAAACACGTGACAATATAAAACACTGTAAAGTTTTAATTGCTGCTTATTTGGTTAAGCTTTTCATAGCTCTCTGCTGGTGAGACTTGAACAATGTGGTCATTCCATCCTCAGGTTCATAAAAATTTACTTCATGCCTTCACATGTTCTCCCTATATAGCTCCATTTTATTTCACTGGCAAAATACGGCCAGCTGGAGTTGCAGCTCTGATTAACTGAATGCTTGAGATGCAGAATGCAGTCCCCAAAATACATCATATTCATGGTAATATTCTGACTGTAAAAAAGGCTTGACTTTTTAAGCTGTTCCAGAGATACAGATAGATGTAATGTGTCAGAAATAGGGACCACCTACACATCAGATCACACTTACAAGGATAATGTATGCAGGCTTATAAAATTGCCAAGGAACACAAAGCCACCCAGAAAGGGGTACTTCCCCAGGCTACTGACTGGTTTGTTCCACATTTCACTCTTTATAAGGCAGCCAAGTGACATTTGGTTTCAGCAGAGCCACCTGAAGGGATGAAATTGCACTGTTCTTGGACAGTCAGCACCAGGGACGTTATGATTTTACAATATCTTGCCAAAAGACAAAGCCATGAGCAAACAGCATTGCAAATCAGAACTTTCTTACTTCAAAAATCAGAAACAGCTCCATTAATTTTTTAATTCCTGTTCTTAAGATTGCCAAAGCATTTTTAAGGGGAGAAAATTAAAGTATTTTTCTGATATTCGGGGGGGGGGAGGGGGGAGAAGCAGTTCTGTGACTCAGGCGTACAACTGAAATAAAAATCTAAACATTGCCACCATTGCCACAAGTGGGATCACCGAAGCCCAAAGCTAAACTCTATGTCTTGGAAATTTCTAGAGGACCTTAGAAAAAGTCAACGCTTTTAGACAAAGAGCAGAAAAATGAAAAGAATGTCAAAAAGAGAACCTGAGGATGAAACAAAATGGAGTAGCTAAAGCTATATCTTTACTATTTCTACAGTCCAGAGAGCAGTAAATATTGATTGGCATACAGTTTGGTATTTTAGACTTGTGGTATTTGACTTCATGCTTACTGAACATATTTTGCACACCTGAGGAGCAAAAGACAGGAAGAATATGGGGCTTCCCGTCATCCACGTGTTAATGTCTGGCAATTTGTCACTTTTTCCAATGAACACTGTTTTTATTTGGGTTCCCAGAGTTCATGTGAAGAGCCTTCAAACAAAAGGAAGCAGCTTTGCTTAATCCACATATGATCCTATAGTAACCCTTTGGAACAAGTACCAGGAACGAATAAGGTGCAGTGGCACCCCAGCTCCTACCTCAGACACATATGCCCATAAACATGAAATGTTCTGTCCAGATGCTCTGTGCCATCAAATTTCTACCCCATGGTTATTCTGGTGATTGAAGCCTTGGATAGTACAAGGTGCCATGCTTCAGCCCTGCACACACCACTGTGCCCCTGCACTTCCCAGGTGAGTGCTCCAGCCCCTGGGCATTGTTCTCACTCTTGCTCCCAGCACCTTCAAAAGGAGGGCTTGCAAAGGGCTGCCTGAGTCACACGGGTGCCTAGTGGCTCAGGCACTGTGCTGAGGAGCACTGGGCACCCACTTAAAGCTCTGGTGTGTCTTTTAGAGGCAGATCTGAAATCTAGCTCTTCCACCTTGCAGATTAGTGTCCTACAAATGCCTGTCTGGTTACTCTAAATGAAGCTCGGTCTCCTTAGATACTCCACTTGAAGACAGTTTGCTTGGGGTAAAATACTGAAAGTAATTTACCCCAATTTACCCCAGTAATTTGGGGTAAAGTACTGAAGCAGAAGATAAATGTGAAAATGTTTCACGTCTGGGAAGTGGATGTTTGGCTTCTAGAGCATGTTTCAGTGAATGGAAAATGCTGCACATGGAGTGGATGTCTCATCAGGAGAGATAAGGAGCAATACATAAGCACAATCAGCTTGCAAGGGATTAGTAAAAGCATTGTCCTGTGTGGCACATGCTCTCAGGTTCTTCAGAGTTGGAAACTGAACTAGTTCTCCTAAGGCTTGATGCATGCTCCAGGCTACTGCATAATATATCCTCCCACAGCAGCTTTTGTGAATTTAGCATTCATTTCTTCAGTCTGCAAGGACCCAAATCAAAATATTTTGAAGACATTAGATGTTCTGAGATTTTGCTTCACCAAGAAGTTAATTTTTTTTTTTTTCCTTACAATGAGGCCATGAGTTGGCATCTAAGCCAAAAAAAGTCTGTTAAATGCGCAGCTTTTCTGGTGGCAGATTGCTCCCTGTAGGAGGTCTCTGGTTGTTCTTCACATCTGATGGGTGTTAGAGAAGTGGTTCTAAGGGAACTATAAAAAAGGAGAAGGGAAGGTTGTTTGGCATATTCAGAATAGAGTGTTCATGTAATCAGAAGAAAATATTGCATTGAGTTCTGTGAATGGTACACAGATACTATGGGCAATTGGAGCTTTATACATTTATATAACTCGTAATTACTTAATTTAATTATTCAAAGAAAATTACTTCACGCCCCCACAAAATACCCTGTACCTTACTAAGGAGACAGATATGCCTAGTTTTACACTCAAGTAATGTCACCTCCAGCAGAAGCTCATTTATTAAAATACCAGAATACTGCTGTATGATGCCTATCGTAACACCCACCTCCCACACACACAGGGCAGCGTGCATCTTATAACAAAGGAGGCATTCATAGCTATTATCTTGAAAGGTAGTAGGGGTGATAAATGCATTAAAGGGACCAGAGAATTGTTCATTTCACCAAAGAATACCTTAGGGGTGTTTTTACTGGAAATTGAGGTGCCTCCATGCTTGCTATCACAGGACCAACTTCCCTCACATTATCAAAAACTTTATTGTAGTTTTGTACTTCACCTGAGCTTTACAGCTACCGAGAACCCCAAAACAAAACACTTCACCCTGTATTCCCAAAGTGTCCAAACCTAAATTTGGATGTCATCTCTTTGGCTAGGGCCCTTTGACTGCTTTGCAGCTTGACCCAAACCAGTTACCACTGGGACATCTGCTGCCCATTCAAGCTCTGTTGCAGGCAGAAGCAGGAGTGGGACTCCTGAGTCCCCTTTTGGTTTGGGTTAGACAGATTTGGTGACTAAATTCACTGCTCCCTGCAGTAGGGTACAAGCTGCAAGTCATTTTGGTTTTATTATCACTACAACAGCTCTCAGTCTATTAATACGCCTTTTGTGCAAAAAACAGTCTGGCACTTTCAAGAAGGAAAAGGTGGTAATGAAGAGAGTCTCAAACTCCTAAATTCACTCCAAACTACCGGAAAAAATTATTGAGAAATACAAATTCTTGGGACAGAATTAAAGAACAAAATAAAAAACCCCAAAACTCAACCTCAGTACTGTCAGGTCATTCTATGCAAAATAAGGTCTCTGATCTTTACTTCCTCCTTTGCTTTTGATGAATATTTTACACAGGTAACATATTTCCAGTGAAGCAGCTTGACAAATGACGCTTTAAATTAGACCTCAGCCCTCTGCATTGGCCACCTGAAGTTGGCAACAACCTGTTTGCCCAGTAGGTAGCTGAAGGTGCTCAGCAGGTTTAACTGCAAAGGTGGCAGCTCTGCTTTCTTAGCTCTGATCATATTAATCAGAGTAACCTGCACCTCTCTGGTTCACAAAGCCCACTGGAACCCAACCCGGGCACAAGTGGTTTGCAAACCAGAAAAGCCAGATTGGAGGGGGTTTACATTAGCCACAGAGAGCAGCAGTCATGAGGTTTGCATAGGTTAGACCACCTTTCTATCGGTGAGTTTAGCTCCTCCAGCACATCAGATGTGTGTTTTATCTCAGTGCCCTAGCCTGACCAGTGCTCACAGGAAGAAGGAAAACTTAACACGTGCTATATAAAGCAACAGAAACACAAACATTGTGTAACAAATGTCTGTTGAAAGGAGATAAAGAGACAGCTCAATCTCTTTCCCTTTTTTTCTGTTTGCCTGTGTCCTCATTCCCCTCCGCCCACCCGCCTCTGTCTGAGGGAGGTTTCACATCTCATTAACGTTACCGCCTATGCCTCGGCCGGCCGGCGCAGAGGCTTTGCCTCCAAGCCACTGCCTCTGGCCACCTGGCAGCTGGTGTGGGGACAGACTCTGACAGGCAGGACAGGGACCTCTCTGCAGTGGCAGAAACTGAGCCCGAGGGATATAGAGGCATATCAGCTGGGGAGTGGAGCAGCCAACACAATGTTGTAGCTCTTCCCATCACTAGTCACTAGCCACCACTTCCAGCTGCAGTAGGTAGGGTAGCTTTAGTAGCTCTCAAAGCCTACTGTTTTAATGCTGATGATCTCCAGTTAGACTTCGACTCTCAGCAGTGAAAAGGTGTCTGTTTTTTTCCCCCCAGGGAACTCCATGGTACTGCGCAATGCCTCTGGTATCTAACCTCATTAAAGGAGCTCATCTAACTCTGCCATACTGAGGAAACTCTCACCTCCCTCAAAGGCAATGACTCAAGATACTAATCAGTGCAGTGAGGATGTCTGAGGGTTTTTCCATCCACTACTTCAGTCTGGGCAATACTTTTTCTTCCTCCACTACTGCAGCCACAAACACCATGCTCATGCTGCAGGGGAAGGCATCCAGCTATTTCTTGTAAAAACTGCCTTAGGTATATTTAAATTAAACCAAATGGCAAATAATTAATAGTGGCCCTGAGCACACCTAGAAGAGATTATTTTTTGCCTTTTCATACTCTTCCCTCTACTGCTCTCTGTTAGTGTTTTCTTTGGTTTCTGTCATCATTTTACCTTTGCACTCTTTTGAGGTTCAAGCAGAGGTAGACACCCATTCTGTAGAAGACCCTTAAAGGAGATAGGGCTCCTACATTTGTCCCTGAAACATAGTCACAGCTGCTGACCATCATGGCTTTACCCCAGCTGTTGAAAACTTCATCAGTCAAATACATCTTAAGACATGTCCTAACAACATCATACACCACAGTTAAAGACACTCTGTTCAGACATCTGGACATAAATTTGGGAAGTCCTGACCTTCTTGAAGTTATGAATAGAGAAGTGACTGACAGCCGACACACACAGAATACTGTGATTTTCTGAAAAAATGAGGACACCTCCACTCCCACTGACAGTGCCAGCCCTGGTCCTTCAGACCCGTACAGCAAATCCTCATCAGGACTTATTGCTAAAAACACTGATCCACTTCCAAAAGGTTATTATTAAAAGTCATGCATTACATTAATTTGCAACCCTCATTTAACGTCAGCAGACCTTTATCTTTCAGCCTAGGGGGTTATGCTAGCTCCTGCAAGCCAAAGCCCAATCATAACAAGCGTCTCAGGTTGTAATTACAGGGTGATTTCCAGTGATATCAACTGCTGATTTTGCCTCCATACAGTTTCAAGGCCAAAGGTTGCCTCCTATTTCTATTCCTGTGTGTCTACACAAGGAAAACAAAACAAAACAAAACAAATCCTTTAATAAACAGATAAATTATTGGAAAGAAAATATATTATGAATAAGTAAACCAGACAACATGTGCCCATGCTCGATGCAGGAGGAGAGGAGACGGGGGCTGGCAAGAGCAGAGTGTGCTCTATGCAGGCAAGGTGAACGCTTGAGCAACTGGTTGCTCTGTCTTTCATTAAGAGTGGAAAGGAGCGGTGCAATTTCATACTTCATTCCTCATTTATTTGAGGCTGATTAAGTTGAAATCAGTTCATATTCCTCCCACATTTCTCCTCCTCCACCACCACAGTGAGTTTAAACCTTCTTAACTCCAAAAAGCGTGCCTGCTACTCCATCAGCTCCATCCTGCACCCTTCAGCTGAGAGAGAAGCTAGCTCAGCCAGTCGCTTAAGCAGATGCTTTAAGTTAAATACACAGCTAAGTGCTTGGCTTGGTCAGGGCCCTCCTAGTTTGGAAAAACATGCTGTTGCAAGGGATGTATTAAGAGCATTAGGCTGCTGTCTTGACCAAGTACCTCATACCTCTCTAGCACAGAGGTGGAATCTCTCAAAATGCTCTTGTTAGGTTCCCTTTTTCGTGTGTTTTTCTTCCAAAAAATAAATCAAGATGAAATTGTATTTCAAGAAATAAAAAAGGAACTGAGGCATAATTATATTCTGATTTACACAACAAAATAAAGATAAGTAACATAATGAAATCCTAGATTAATGGGAAGGGAGAGTTATGAATATAAACACTGCTTAAACGTTTTTGATGTATGTTTTCTGGTCAGGATGAACAGTTATGTTTATCCTGAGCCAAATTTCAGGAATGCAGTAATTTCCATGGAAAATAACATCACATTTCACATTGTTTTTATGGTTATGCCAGTATTTGATAAATAGACTGTTGATGGACTACAAAAAAGATAATATTTTTCCTAGAGAAGGTGTACGGAGTCTAAGACACAACAAGGGATAATGAATGTTTATTTCAAAGAGTAATTAATTTTGTTGGTTGTAAAAATTGCTATTTTTTCTCCAAGCTGTCACATATATTCCTGTATTCATATCAATTACAAGATAAATAACTTTTTTTCTTTTTTAATTCAATCTGTAGTAAAAAGTTCAAGTAAGAGTAGAGCCTAGAAAGTGGAAATAATTGCAGTAATTTTTTGTTAAGTTAGCTACAGGCATAAGGAATTTGGTCAGATGTTGGAAACACATCCAACAAGATGATCCCAGCCTATTTAAAGGTTGTGAAATGCATCTCTCCCTTCAACAACACAACTGTTGACAAGCTGCCAAAACTCTGAATTGCAACTCTTCCAACCACGAATAAATCAAAGGAAATTCCAAGAAATAACTAAGGCATCTTAAATGACTTATTTTGCTATAGTCACTGCAAATTCTCCATGAAGATATATGGGATCTGCCACAAGTCAAGTGTACTTAAGCTACCCTCAGTGGGTATTACGACTCTGATGGTAAAGACATTCTATGTAATCCAAGTATGTCTGCAATGAACTGATCTGATTCCTACTGAAGAATGAATTTTGCTGAAGACTCAATAAGCTAATAAGAGTGAAATGGCCAGTAGGTTGCACTGTTGATCTGGGAACACCATCTTTTTTTTTTTTTTAGGGGCATTTCTGTGGCTGGGGAAAATCTTTTCCTCCTAGGAAAGGGACCTCAGGGGAGTGCACTCAAGGAAGCTCATTACTTCGAGTAGCACACTTATTAAACAGGCTTTAGTGCATCAATCTGCCTGCTACCATCTCAGGCCCTACTTTGGCCTGATCAGTCAGCAGTTCAGGCCACAAAGAGTGCTTCCTTTAGCATGGTTGGCTGGCCCAAGGCAAGTGTTCTTTGGGCATTGACTGTTTCATTTACAAAGAAGGTGCGAAGAAGGTTTCCCTTAATGTGGAGGAAACAAGAGATCATAACTAATGAGAAGCAGTGGGATATGCCCAGTCCCAGAGTCACGGTGCTTCACTGTGAAGACAGCCAAGCCCCAATGAACTCTTCCCCCATCCTGTGGGATGCTGAGGTAGGTAGAGTGCCAATTCCTTGAAAACTCACTGAATAACTGTAAGTTCAAAACCATTACTGTAGATGACTTTATCAGATCTGGTTAAGAATTTTATTACTCTCAGTTTCTTGGCTCTTTCCTGGAGAAATTTCCAACCATTTTGTAAAGTAGTTGGCTGCTGGCAGCAAATATTGATTTTGTACTTCTGCCTCAAGCAAAGGCTTACACACATCAAAACCAAAACAAAACAAAGCACGCCATGATCCATTGATGATCCCATGAGATACAGCTGCACAAGGGCTGCTCTTGTCTTACATAGATCCTTTTCTGCAACACAAACATCATCTCTCCTCTGCCAATGCTCCTTACCCTGCCTGCATTTTATGCAGTTCTTTATGTGAAGGGAATAACTAAGTGATTGCATCAAGTTTGCTCTCCTGTCATTGGGGATTTTTTAACCAGGATGATGAGGGAAACTGAAGGACAGGGTGATGTTAGGCCACTTCTTATTTTGAAGGGAGACATTTTCATTTTTTTGAACATTGCAGCTTTCTTATAAATGATCATTTATGAAATCTATCAACTCATTTTTAATTCCAGGCTTGATAAAGTTCTTTTTTTATACAATAAGCAAAATGCATGGATCAAAAGTATTGCACAAACAGGTAAGAATTCATAACCTGAGACCTCTGATAGCTAAAATTTAAAATTTATCTGTAAACATGGACTTCAAAACCAGCAGCTGATGGCTGCTTTTTTTTTTTTTTTCTTTTCCACTCATTACAATTTACCTATGAACTATTTGCTTGATCTATTCACATATAAGTCCTCTTTTCTGGAATTTGTGAGTTAACTGAACATCAAAGAAATCCACCGTTCCAGTTAGCCAAAGATTATTGATCAAACTTCAGTAGTCCATTTCTGAATGTCCATAATTTCCACAGATCTGTAGAGTTGCACAGCTCCATATCACATTCTGCACAGGAAACTAATACAAGGCTTATTTTGGGTGCCTTATTCTCTAGTAATGCTCTGCATGACCCTTCTCACTATAGTCATGCCATGTGTGTGAGCCAACAACCACATTCCTGTGCAATTCCCAGGTGTTACTGCATTTCAATCCTCAGATTTCCATTCTCATTTTAGGGTGTCTCATATCTTCCTTCTTTGCCCTTTCTATTGGGGCTCAATTCCCTCAAATGGCTGAGTTGCCTTCACTAAGCTTTTTGGATGTTGTGTTGCAAACAGCCTCAAGTTTATGGAAGTCTTTTGAGGACTTTATTTTCCCCTCACTGTTCCCAACTAATCCATTCACGTCAAGTTTCTGTATCATTGCCAATTTCCATGGGTTTACCAAGCAAATATAGCACTTTTCGAAAGTCTTCAAAAATATCGCAGCCCAGTTGTCCATCCTCCTTTCCCTCATGTTTATTCAATAGAAAGTTGCCTTTGCCAATCTTGTGATGATGGGCTGCTGTCCAACCAGAGTTTCCTTCCACTTCCACCGGGTTATTGCAAGGATTGATTGGTGCATTGCACATACCCCTGGCAACTCCTCTCACCCTGTTCTCATTGCCTTTGCTCTGAAAGGCAAAATCTAGCTCAGTGCCTAACAGTTGTCCAGAGTCTGTTTATCCTGCACAGCCATGCTAAAATGAAGGTGTGCGTTCGCTCTCTCTGGGTGTGCTCCCTCGCTTTCTCTGAAGGTTGCTAAGGTTAGGTGAGACATCATTCCTTGCAAGAGGACTTCCTGGGCTGACAAGGATCTTGCTCCCCAGAAGAGATCAGTAGCCTTTCATAGTTTTTTTGAGTACACCTAGCATGCTCATCAGTCTCACTGTGTCTGGAGTTGCTGTTGAAATATCTGGCTGAATGCACCTTATCAGCCCCACAATAGGTTGAGTCAGCTGCAACACCAAATCCTCATGTGTCTTTAGCCTCTGGGATTGAGCAAAAGTCCAGACACTCTACCTGTCTCAGAGGCAAGTAAACAAATTCTTGAGTAGATCCTTCTCCTAATACTGTTTCCTGAGGAGTGAGACCCACAGGAAAAATGCCTGTTCCTGGGATCCAGAGAGAGCTCCCAGAGTTTCATTATCCCAGAGTTTTAGGGGAGAAGGAAACCTTCTGCTTTATGTATTAACTCTTTAAGAACGCAAACACAGTATGCAACAAAAACCATGCAAAACTGAGTAGATACATTGAGTAATTTTTCTAGGGTTTTGTTCACCTTTTTTTTAAGCTTTAATTGAGTTCCAATGACAGACATCTTTACTGACCAGCTTTTGTCCCTAGCCCCTTGGCTCATCCACCCTCTTGGGTGTCCTTGATAGTTCATGTGCATTCAACACTGCTGGGATCTCCCTGTCTTATGGATTTCCTCCTGCAGGCTGTTCCTAAATTGTATAAGCTGATTGAGGTTTAAAATGATTCAAGGTTTAAAATGATTCAAGAGCATACATTCTCATCCTCTGTCAAATCAGTTCCTGATTCACCCCACCTAATGACGACAGTACTTTGCCAGGTGACAGCATTGCCAAACTAAGTTATGCAGTGATGAACCAGTTTGACTTGACAGGAGAGGTCTTATTGCTCAGAATGAGTGCTTTGCAATGATATTGCTAATTATTGTGAACCCTGTGCCAGGTCCTCTTAGGAACATTAGTCCAAGTCAGAGGGTAGAAGGTAGCAGCAACACAAAAATGATTCTGATAAAATGGAGTTTTAGATATTGGGATCTATAACCCACAAACTGTTCTTAAATTCCCCAATCATCATATCTGCCATAGACACCAGGTGTCTTCAGCATAACAAAATATTACAGTGCTTATTCTCTTCTATGTACTGACTAATATACCTCATCTGGCTCACTGGATTGCACTGGATATTAGTGAGCCACAAGTACAAAACAGAAAAAAATCCACCAAAACAAAATGTTCAGTACCATGGAAGCAGCCTATACTTCTATGATATCAAGAAGCACTTAATAAGAGTGCCACAACTTATACCTGTTACCCATGGCACTGGTACATTAGGATATTGTTCTAAATTAATACATCTTCTCACTCAGAATACAGAAAAGGCAGAATTTTCTAGTTTACTCCTGTTCTACATATCTTGGTTTACACTTGAAATTTGAATTCTTCCCCTTGTTAGAGTCTTTCTAAAGAAAGGCTTGGATGTTTATTTGCTTTTGAGAAGTTATTTCTTTGTCTATCAGGCATGTTCAATAAATCCAAAACTTCCAAAATGCAATTCACTACAAGTTAGAAGTCAGTTTCAAATATTTTACTTGGCCCCATTCTCAGCAGCCTCCAGCTCCTCATGTACATCTCTTTGTCAGAATATCTCTTCATAAGTTTGGATATTAGAACTTGGTCTCACACAACACAGACATGCTGCAATTTCATTATTCCTGTGAGGGACTGATATATGAATGGGAGCATCATAAAAAGGTCATGTAATAGGAAATATAACCTGGTATAAGAAGGCATCCTTCTAGTATTTCTAGGTTGGGGATTTTTTTTTTTTCCTGTTTTGCTTATTGTTATCTTTCCCTCTTTTGGTTATCAGTTGCACTTTAAAGAGAGCAGTGTCCCACCCCTGGCTCTTGGGAAAATGTGAGCTTTGCTTTTTTTTTGAGAGCCTCCCTCTGTCCTGGACGTTTCTACCTCAGGACTCAGTCCACCCAGGCCTCCCTGAAAGGCATCTAGATTTTTGTGCTGATGGGAACAAATACTCCAAAGCTTTCAGTTTTACCTTGTACCTTTTTCATAGCTGCCAGTAAACTGTCACTAGGCTGGTGATGAAGGGCAACCATGAAAAATTCTACCCTGAGACAACAGGAAAATGTTAAAAAAAACCCTTAAACTTGCTGTGACACTATGAGTTTGCAGCACTGAGGATTATGACAGCAACCGTCATCACAATGTTATATTCAGTGAGGTGAAAGCAAGTGGATTTTTTAAAACCAACTGTGTATGGTATGTTGAAGTCATGTATAGTCTAAGGACAGATATCTTTGGTCCACAAGGTACAGATCTGGTTTTGTTTGTTGTTAATACATTTTGTACACACCTGGAAACCTCAGAATGTCAAAACAAAACTCAGCTCCAGGCAGCTTTTTTTCATTAGGATGCTCGTCAAAATCATGCAAAATTAAAAGCTAAAGCCTCTGTTGAATAAAATCATGATAGTTCTGTTATAGGATCTACACCAGCAGAGATGAGGCACTCTGGGAGGGCTGCAGAGGAGCAGAGTGCTCCCAAGCCCTCCCTATATACAGGGAGACAGGCTCACATCTCCCCCAGAGGCCAGGAAGCACACTCTGCAAGGAAATTTGGCCTCCAGCATATGGTAGAGAGCTATCTAGCCTGGGAGCATGGAAACAACTTCTGGGTTTCCTGTGCTGTAGAAATAGGGTTACCCATTACACTGCCACAAATGTTGTGCTTGGAAGGATGCACCGTCTGAAACAAAATCTTGGCCAAAGAGGCAGACAAAATCTGGGACTAAAAGAGCTTACAAGGTAAGGCACAGACCATACAATGATTTGAAATATGTTTAGTCAATGGGGCCTCTCTGAGTGTGCAAAGTTAAGCACATACCTGCAGCTTTGTAGGACCAACATCCTTTGAAATTTCTCTCTGGGGGTGTTTGCTATAGAGACACAATTTTTCCATTCTCTTGGTCTTGTCTTCTTATGGAGCATTTGCACACAAAACCTCCCACAGCTCTTCCTGAGGTAGGAAGCCTTTGGAGGGTATGCTAGAGAGCTCAGTTTTTCCTTCACAACAAGCAAGGCAATTAATGCACAGAAAGTAAAGGCTTTCCCCCCAGGAGCTGGAAGTTCCTTTGCTGGCACTCCCAGCTCTTCTTAGCAAGCACTAAGCATTAGTCATGAACATGAACTCCCCAACCTCCAGCCCAACTGGGGTGCATTTAATGCTACATAGCACAGTCTTTATTCATTTCAATAAACACCCGCTCACTTAATTCATACCATTGATGTCATCAGTATGAGCAAGAATTGCAAAATCTAGCTGCTTTTAAGTAGCATTGTGTCTTATAGGGTTGATTTTAGCACAGGTATAATTTTTTATCCATTCAGTTTATGCAACCTGTCTCATCATCCAGTTGAGCTCTGAGCTCCCCACCAAGATGACAGATTCTTGGCCCAGAGGCCATGCAGTCTCAAGAGCTTCCCTTTACCTTCCCAAAGGATTTTGGTAGATAAAAAGCAACAACCTTAACAGCAACTCTCTCCTTAGCTTTAGTCCCTGGTATCACTTTCAAAATTACTGAGAGCCAACTCTCAACTATCTGGATTCCAGATGCCAGCAGAAACCAGATGCAAAAGAAGGAAATAACATTTCCAACTCAGATATGCAATCTGAATTCCTGAAGTGCAAAGGATTGCACATATGCTGTAATGCAAACCCTGGGAGGTAATGTTTGCCTGTAGTTTGACTTTTCACAAAGATAACGAGAGAGTAAGCATACATCTGATTTATGAGTTGAGCTCGTTCTCCCTCAGCTCAGCCAGTCTGCTCATATGTCAGAACAGCTCATAGCTGGGTAGTACCTTAAACTGCAGTGAGAAAGGCTAGAGCTAATAGGAATGTGTCTGGACATTTGGGGCAAGCTGCAGTCACATACACTGACTCCAAATGCATTTACACTATGAGAGATGGGTGACCTACTAAGCTTTGCAGATCAAACAAGGTGAGAAACTGTGGGATAGTTTGATACAATAGCTTTTTTCTAAGTATAAAAAAAGCCTACAGGGAAAAGAGCATGGGTTCAAGCTGTGGTTTAAACATAGAAACACAGAAATGTCTGGGTTGGAAGGGACCTCTAGAGGTCATCTAGTCCAGCCCCCCTGCTGACAGCAGGGACATCCTCAACTAGAGCAGGTTGCTCAGAGCTCTGTCAAGCCCCACCTTGAATGTCTCCAGGGATGGGGC
>JANHGN010010475.1:0-32461 GCA_024605025.1 Megaceryle maxima | reverse complement strand
CGGCCCCCCTCCCCCCCCCCCCCGCACGCAGTCACCGCGGTTCCCGGCACGGACAACATGGCGGCGGTGTCGGGGGCCGGGGCTGCGGGCGGCTCTGCCAACGCCGGGGGCCCGGAGATGGTGCGGGGCCAAGTGTTCGACGTGGGGCCCCGGTACACCAACCTCTCCTACATCGGCGAGGGGGCCTACGGCATGGTGTGGTGAGTACCGGCCGCCGAGCCCCGCTGGGGCAGCGCCCTTGCCCTGAACAACTCCCTCTTTCCCTCCCCGCCGCCCTGCCCGGCCGCAGCCTCCCCGGGGCCCGGCCCCGGGCTCCGGCCCGCCCTTGTAGGGGGGAGAGGCCCGTGCCTTGCCCTCGGGGGAGGGGAAGCCGGGGCTCCAGCATCTCTGCCTCGCTCTCCTCAGCTCTGCTTTTCCCTCTGTGTTCCCGAGGTTGTTCCTCTGGCATCACCCTTCCCCTTCCTCATTGTCGCCCCCCCCCCCCCCCCCCCGCAAAAATTCCTGCATCCATGGGTGCAGCTCAATGTTTCGTTTCCTTTCAGTCCTGCGTTTATTTTCTTGAACGTTTTTCGTCCCTGCCTCTAGATTTGGTTGCTCCCTTTATTTTCTCCTTCTCTGTAATGTGATTGTAGACGTTCAAAAAGGGAAAAAGGTGGTAAAATCCTGCCAGCAGCTCCGCGTTTCTCTTTGTGCCCGGGCGGAGCTCACCTGACTGGATGTCCCTGAGGTCACGGCTGATGAAAAAAGTGAATCTGTGCATACGAGTTGCTGCCCCTACCTGGCTTTTCTTAAGACGTGCGGTCTGTGCTGCACAGCCTGCCAGATTAGTGTTTGAAATTATGTATACAGGTGAAAGTTCTCTTCAGCCGTTCTAGCTCGTGGTTATTTTGTATCAGGAGGACTTGTATGAAGTCTCACTGAACAGCGATCGTGCTTGTTTGCTTTGGTTAGTATCGGTCATGAAGAGCTCGGTGAATGAACTACTGCATACATAAAATGTAAACTGTCCGGATTAAGAGTGTGAGATGGATTACTTTAGCCATCTAAATGAGTTGGGATGATGTTGTGTGATGGTATATCTAGTGACTGGGTTATAAATCTGACCTGTTCGGTGACCTTACTTAGAATTTTGTATTTTGTTAGTAAAATACGTTAAAAAGACCCCCAAAAAACCTAACAAAAAACCCAAGGAGTTTACTTCTGGAATAATTTAAAGGATGAAGATGAAAAACTTTTTTTTTGTTTTAATTTTGTCAACTTTCTTCCCACACTGCTTCTGTTTCTTCAGCATGTTTTTTTGACCAGAGGTACTAAATGAGGTTTACAGGCTAAGTTCATGAAAGCTTTATCAGCATTAGTTTCTCTATCTGATGCTTGATCTTTTGTAAACTAGTGCATTTCTCAGAGAAGGCTGTTCAGCTGTACGTACAGATTTCTGTAGCTGTAGGTTTTTGCATGTAATCATTGAATTGTGCTGGCCTGTTAAGATGAAGTCATCTGGTATTTCAGGGTGGAAGCTTTCGCATAGGCCTGAACTTAGCTGGGAGATGAGCCTCTCTTACAAAGTTTTGGGTTGCGGCCTGTGGGAAGAACTTTCAAAATGTAAATCAGAAATCCTATTTACAGTGTAAAAATATCCTTGTTATTGTTTTAGCATTAGAAATCACAGCAATATCTCCAGTCCAAGACTTGTTAACGTGGCTTATGGTACAAGCTGTATTTTATTATAGTGTACTTTTATCATCTAGGCTGGGGCAAGTAAACCAGTGCAGATAATTTCAGTACTAGCTGCACTGGTTCATACTTGCAGTCTAGTTTAGAAAGGTACTTGGGAAGGTACTTCCAAGATGTATGATGGATAAAGTCCAGTTCATATCAAAAAGGTGTTAAAAGTCCGTTTCACAGACAATGTGTTAAAGCTAAAATATTTCACCACAGATCAGAGATTGCAAGATGCAGTAGGATGGCAGCTGATGCCCTTTTTTGGCATCACTATGCCAGTGAGCAGATAGAAGGAAAATGGGTTCACTTTTCTGCCCCTCCAAATGGTATGTTGTTAAATTCTGTACAGAAACTGTTACTGCTCCAAAGCTATACAGGGTTGCCTTTTATCTAAAAACTTATTCTAATATATTGTGTATGCTGTGAATGCTATAGAAAATTGCTATCAAAAAATCCAAATCTCCAGTTCAGCTGAAATATGTGCTTGGTTCCTCTAAAATTATTGATGTGAAATACTGAATTGGGTATAATTATTGCTCTTCTGTGTGTGAAATGACAGGGAACAAAGTCTCAGTTTATAATATATACTTGGTAAGGAAAGTAACTGTTGGATGCACTCGTTGTAGTTAAATGCCATAGTAACTGTAATGTATCATAGTGCCCAATGTACAAGCTCCTGTGATTAAATAAAATTACTTATCAATCAATAGATGTATAGGTGATGCAGTTCAATACAAGGTATTTCTATCTTGCTTTGATTGCTAATGCAGCAAGGATCTGCAGAAGCTTCTCCCTCAGGGGGCGGGGTAGAGGGCAAGCTATGAGTGTGCAGATGTAGATGTTTCCTGCAAATGTAAAATCCATTTAAATTTGTACGCTTTAATGAAGGAAAGCAAAGCAGGCCCTGATGTTTTAGACCCCCAGATAATGTGTGCGACTTGGGAGATGCTGGTTATTTACAAGTGCATTGTGCTGTAAGGCTTGTTATATGGAAAACAAGTGACTTAACTCCTACAATCCTTCACTCTTCCTTGTTTTTCCCAATTCTTATGTTTCTGGATTATTGTATTAGGGAGTTGAAAACAGTAACATTCTTTTTCTTATAGTAGTAAAAGGACAAATTAAGTATTTTTAGGATAGTGCTCTTATGGTTGGTCTTCCATTTTGATTTTACATCAGAGAGAATAATGTTTGAGAAATATTGATCACAACATAAAATAACAGCACAGGAAATAGAGGAAGATGTTGACTGGACAGAATGTACGTGAGCGTTCTCTCATCTGAATTTGAAAACCCTTAAAGGCATTTAACTGTTTTCTCAAGTGCTGTCACTTTTAGCATAATGAGGTTTTGAGTAAAAATAAACTTCACAGAGCAGTATATTTACTGCTGTGCTGCGGTTGCACTTGTCAGCTTCATAAGCAGAAAAGGCATGTTATCAGGTAACCCCCCATCTTAATGTCCTCCAGTTAAACTCTGCTAAAAACATTCATCCTTTGGTACAGTCTTGCATCTTACTTGAACGTTCTGTTGCTGGGGGTGAAGTGGTTAATAAGTGGATATCCTTCTCTAACCCATTTTTGTTTTCAGTATTTCTGCCTGTGAAACTAGGGGTTGACCACAGTACAAAGTTTTAGCCAAAATCCTCATCACTTCCTAGGACTGCAGGACATTTTTTGAGCAATTATTTAGTCATACAGTCATCTTTGTTACTCTGAATTAATTTATCCAAATATATGCAAATGTTGTGGGGTTTTTCTTTTTGGATTTTTTTTTTCCTTCTCTTTCACTTAAGAGATGTTTTGAGGGGTGTTAGTGTGGAGTTCTCTATGTGACTTTCCCTTTCTTTCTGTGATAGTGGATTATAAACCTCAGTCAGCTGGGACCAGCTTTCAGACCAAGTCTGAAAGTTTCAGAACTATCTTTCAGACACAAAATATGAAAGTTTGAGATTATTCTCCTCCTCCCCAAATGCATGAGTTTGTTGTGTTAGTTGTTTTTTATTTATTTATTTTTTAAAGCAGCCACTTAATAGACAATACCTTAAAAATGCTGAAACAGTGATAAAAACATGATAGTGTTGAGCTTTAAATTTCCAGTGTGAATTTTGCTTCATCCAGTTGGTCAGTGGCAATTTGTCAAGGATGGTAGTTTGACAGTACAAAACAAGTAATCTTTTTGTAACAAAATGGTGAATGGGAATGTTGATAGTCACATTCTGGTTTATATTCTGGTTTTGGAAGCCCTTTTTGTTTTCAGGCTTATGTGAATGTGAAGTATTATCACTGCTGCAAATAACTACATATAAATAACAAAGCTGAATGCAGTTGGAAGAAATCAGTCTTGAAGCTCAGATCTTGCATTTCTTGGCCTGAATTTGACTGTGTTGTTGCAAAGATATCTTTGTGTTACTGATGTGCTATGAAAGAGTGGTATAAAAGTTAAGGTAGTCAATATATGAAGGTTAAAGTAGTACTGAAAAGAATATTTTAAATATCTGACAGTAGTTTTTTCAAAGTTCTACTTTCTGCTGTCCCACAGAAGAGCTCTGCTTTTAGAGGATGGATAATTTAAAATGAAATCTGAGAAGAGACTCAAAACAGAAAAAACCAACCAAACAAAAAACCACAAAAAACCCCAAACCAACCAAAACAAACCCAGGAATAGAATGATCTGCAAGGCATATTTATATTAAAAGATGAAAATGAAAAATTGATGGGATTGATGGTTGCATAATATTTTCTTTCAAGACTGTCCATCATTACAAAAAAAGTGAGCATTTGCATCCCTCTGTGGGGTTTGGATTGGTGTTCTGGGGTGGCAAGGGTCAGAAACAGCCTGTAATTTTTTTTCTGTTAACTATTGGATTGATCTGGAGAGAGTACCCTTTACAGGATGAGATGACAGCAAATGTGGAGATTCATGTACTTGCTTATGTGTGCTTTTGGTGAGCATGGGTTGTGTGTGGGCGTTGGTACCTGGTAATTAAACATGCTCTGGTCTGTGTGATGATAACAGGACAAGTTAGCCAACCCTAATATGTCCTTCTTAGTGCAAGGAGAATAGAGAATTAGGGTGACTAGTTATCAGCTTCTTACCTCTGGGAGAAGGCCCAGTAAGCACTTTTCTTCAGTCATTCAGATTTCTAAGTCTAAATGACTTGCTTCACTTGAGGTGGGAACACGGAGGGAGCAATCAGAGCTGCTTTTCCTGCTCTCCCTTGTAATGCAGCGGGTGGTCACAAGCTGTGCAGCAGGCGTTGGGGACCCGCACTCTGTTTGTATCAGAGCTGTCTTGGAGATTTATGGAAGATGAGAGGTAGTGACTTTTCCTGTCTGCACAAATGGGATACTGGATTAACAGTTGAAGAGTGCAGCTCAGGGACACTTGCATTTTATAAATAAATAAATACACCTTTTATTAACATAGTACGGTCCAGCACATGGAAATGCACTTTTTTTTTTTTTTTAAAGCATGATTTATTAAGGAAATAATGTTCACAGCACTTTTATGTGTTTCTATCAGTCCAGCTCCTGTACCCCTATGTATGATTCTTGAACCTGTTGCCTGCTGTCCATCAAATTTGACAGATGGTCGAAGTCTTAAAGACAGAAAGTTTCTGCAAGTTTCTTAAAAATAGGGGTTTTTTGCTAGAGTGAAGAGACCCTATATTCTGCTCCACAGAGAAAGGCACTGCATCAGGAGGTCAAATATAGGAAATCAGACTCCCCCAAAGAGACATGACAGATGCCCCAGTTTCACAGATTGGGTTTATTGGTACTCTCGAGACCAGAAATGTGTATTTGTAGGGCACCAGGCTCTGTTAGTTCAGTGAGTTCTTGTTTAGGAGTGGGGATCTACAGCCCACGGGAGAGTTAATACTTACCAGCTGAGTAGGTGTACAGCTCAACTTGAGTTGAAAGTGAATACTTTGCCAACGTAGTAATTTTTTAATGCTTTTTATGTTGATACTTTGTCATAGCTTTCAGCTGTGATCTAGAAATGAATTAACTGAACAATCTGATACTTAATAAAAATATTTTATGACAACTTGCTGTGGAATATTTCTCTGCATAATGTAGGTTGAAAGGGACTTCCCGAGGTCATGTAATCCAACCTCCTACTCAAAGCACAGCTGATGTCAAAAGTAGATCAAGTTGCTCAACTTGTCTACTCAATATTTCCAAAATCTCCAGGGATGGAGATTCCACAACATCTCTGGGCAGCTTCTGGTTCTAGTGTTAAACCAATTGCCCAGTGAAACTTTTGCCCTTAAAAATGTGAGAGTTTCTCTTGACACAACTTGTGACCATTGCCTCTTGCCCTTCATACTTTTTACCTCTGAGAAGAGTCTGGATCAGATTTCTCTGTAATCCTTCTTTATGTACCTTAAAAGAGCAATTAGATGCTTTCTGCCCCTGCTTTTCCCTCCCCTTCTAGACTATACAAACCCAGTTTCCTTAATTATTTTCCTGTATCTCATGTCCTTCAGCCCTTTGTCCATCCTAAGCATGTTTCTGCTTGCTCCAGTATGAGAGAGAGAACTGGACACAGTATTCCAGATGTGGCCTCACAACAGTAATCACTTTCTTTGACCTGCTGGCTACACAATAATACAGCCCAGTTTGCAGTTGGACTTGATCATTGTGAGCAGGTGCTGATAATGGATGAAGTTGGATGTTGTTCTGGTAATCTAGAAAATACCTCTACTTGCATTTAAAGTGAGATATTCTTAAACTCACCTTTCTGCAAGGTACATTAAAAGCCCGATATGCATTACTTTGTAATCAGCTTTGACCAGGTAGATTAATAAGATCCCAGTGGTAATAAATGTTGTTAATGCAGATGGGGTTATTTGATGATATATTGGTAGGTACCTCAGCAACATGAGGTTTCTCATTCTCCCTCAGTGCAGAGTTGGTTTCTGTTTCACAGAACATTTGTGACTCCACCCCTTTCTGCTGGGTGAGACCTAGCACAGAGGCACCCTCGTGTCCCCTGCAGAAGGGGCTGCACCCCAGCTTCCTCCCAGGAGGCCACTGCTCCCCTGGTCGCCTGCATGCTGGCTGAACGAAGGGATGCCAAAAAGTGTCAGTCCCAGGCCTGGCTGCTTCTTGTTGGTGAATGAAATACTGATTTGTGTGTGTATGTGTGTGTATCTATCTATACATGGCTTGTAGAAAGGCTTTGATAGAAATATTATTCTATTAGACTTGGGCAGAAACTTCATCGCAGTCCAGTTTTTAGTGGGGATGTGCATGTGTTTTTATTATCTGTCTTGTTTAGCAGTACCTCAAATCACAACAACCCAAGTTTTATTAAGGGAACATCTTTTCTCTTGAAAGTTCTTTTGTATTTTAAGGGAATTTTCATAAAATACTGAAATACTCTGTGGTGATTAGAATGCAAATGAGAGTTTTTGTTACATGGTAGAAAGTAATTTGTCTGTGTTCTGGGTATGTTTTAAGTACCAGCAACTTGCAATTAGGCTTCCAGTTTATAATATGCAATTACTTTATTTTTGCAGTTTTCCTTAAAATGAGCAGCTGTCACTGTAGTACCTTGACTTCTCACTTGTTGGGAGGGAAGGCAGTTTTCTCCTCCAAATATCGCTGATGTGTCCTGAGAAAAACTTCAAGTCATTTAAGCACCGCAGATCAATACTACTCTGCTTCAGTCCAGAATTTGCCCAATTTTATTGGGATTTGTATGGTGCAAAGTACCCCAAATGACATTCAGACTGACTTTTTCTGTATTGGATTTTTGAGTGCTCCATAATTGTGAAGTATCTTTTTAGTTACAGTAGCCAATGTGTGATGCTCTATCTGAACAAAACAGGTAATATGTTGAGGGGCTAGTGTTTACTGTTGGCACAGCTTTCTAAAAAGATGGGGAAAAAACATGCAAAAAACACCTTGTAAGCTGCTACTGAAGGAAGTAGCTTCTGAAAGTGGTGAGATACAAACCCACAAACCAATAGCACCAAGTGTGTAAGTGGAATACTGAACTAGCCATGGCAGAGTGGACAGGAGCAATGAGCTTGCTTTCTCTCTGCTTCTAAGTATGCATGTATGATCTTGTTCAGTGATATATTTATTTTCTCTTGGACTGTGAACTATTCTGAAAATTTATACCATTTGAATCAATTAAATAAGCTAGTTACTGGGAAAAAAAAAATCTGTATCTTGTGGTTTTTGGTTTTTTGTTTGTTTGGTTTTCTGAAGCTGATTTTAGGAGGAGCATTTGGGATATAAGTCAAATTAGAACCTTTATGGACAAAAGAGTACATCATATTGAGGTATTTCTTAATACTGTTAGCACTCACAGCTCCCTGGTAGTGCTCTTCCTTCTTTCTAGGAAAAGGGAAATGTCTCCTACACACATTCACAGTGTCTGCTTTGCTGCTATAGGATGATGATGGTGCTTGTTTTCCAGGCTTTGGAGTAACATTGGGCATGTAACTGACCTGAGGTTGCTGTCTTGGTGTCTTTTTGTTGTCTTTTGAGAAGCCATAAGCACAGGAGGCGGAAGTCAACACTGCATCAGCTCGTGTGTGGAGGTTTAGCTTGCATGACAGTTGGGCCTAGACACTTAAGCTGTGGTTTCCATGACCAACTTGTGCTGATCTCAGACTGTGCTGCTTCTGAAGGGGCAGCCTTTCCTTCCATGCTCCGGGGTCGTGTCATTCCTTCTTCCACTCTTGTGCTGGTGTTTAAATCGCTTTAGTTAGCCTTGTTGGAAAACTGATTTAGCTGAAAAGTTACCTCATAAAAATAAAAATTAAAGGTAGTAAGTTTATGGGACTGACACAAAATTCCATGAGTGCTAGTGCTGTCACAGGAAGGGAATAGGAATACTCAGGTAAGAGCTGCTTCAGTTCTGAATTGGCACAAAGAAAGCCACTGCTCCAACCCAAAAAATGAGAAAGGGGCAGGGTTCTCAGGCATAAAAGGGAGAGTGAGCCACAAGCACTCCTTTTAATTCATTGAGCCCCTAGGTTGTCTCAGATGTTGTTGAGCTCTTATTATTTTGCCCTGAAATTGATTCTTGCAGGAATTGTCTTTATAGATAGAGAAGAAACATAGTGATATTTAATATCATAATGTCTTATCAAAAGCAATGGGTGCTTTTGGAATGAGGCATTTATTTTGTGTGGACAACCTGTAAACCTCTGAAATAGGGAGGATAAGGGGAAGGCAAGGAGTAAGATGTAAGAGTTGTCTGTTTTCTGAAGACCAACTTGCACTGAAGTG
Organism: Megaceryle maxima; assembly: GCA_024605025.1. Lineage (NCBI taxonomy): Eukaryota > Metazoa > Chordata > Aves > Coraciiformes > Cerylidae > Megaceryle > Megaceryle maxima. Next base: position 23,486 of record JANHGN010010475.1, on the reverse strand, counting down.
GCACAGAGTAGGCATGTGTGATGATTTGAAGTCACAGTGCTGCACAGCTAAGGGTACAGAAAAAAATACACACTAGAAGAGATTGAGAGAAGTGATCTTTTTTTCCAGACAACTAAAATTGATCAAAACACTGTGAAGTTAAATGACATCTTTAGCCAAACAATACAGGACCTTGGGTGAAATAGCTTATGTTTTTTTCTAATACTAACATTAAGATTTAGTTTTAGAATCTCTGCTTTTCATAGTTCTGCTTAGTAGGTGCCAACAAAACACAAATCATCTGGTCTGCCACACCCGGGATTATGAACTGACTGAGCTCCTGGCCAAAGTAATTTATTTAACAGACTCCATTTTGCACGACTAGCTATTTGTTTTCAAAATATTAGGAATGATCTAAGGAATTAAACTATTAAGTCATTCTTATATGCATAGTAAATAGTTTAAATTTGTAATGCTTTGGAACTGTCACTGGATTCTACTTTTCAAATTCTGAAAAATAAGTTTGTACTTCTGTAACCTATTAGAATTCTTTGAGTAGATATGAAAACAAATCCCCTACAGGAGGTTACAAAAGTACCTTAAGAATTTGCACTGAGAAGGGCATTAACCTGTGCTAGATCAGAAACTGCCAGAGAGTAAAATCACTTATGAGTAATTATTCACTTTTGTCATGGGAGGAATGAATTGGCATAATTGTGCCAGAAACCTTTAGTATTAGGATTGATATTGGATGATATGAGAGAGATGGCTGAAAAAGCAGGCGGTAAAGGTGAAGATAATGTAGTTATGTACCAACGCAGTAAGCTTCAGAGGTTGACTAAAAGCATGATAGGGCAGTCTGCAGTAATTACTTGTACACCTTGCTATGGACTTGTGATAAAGGGCATTGATTTAGAAATTATTTATTTTTCTCCTCTTGTTAGAAAAGAAAAAAAAAACCCAACTTTAAGAAATAGAAACAAAAATAGTTTCTCTAGGTATCTTCCATAATATCTTCTATAATAAAACCAAAACCATAGCAATGATCATTTGGTGACCAGCTTTTCCCATGTGGTAGGAGTTGATCTGTAAAAGTAGATGTTTAATGGAGAAAAGTAGAAGTCTATTAAGATGCCCTTGTTTCTATAGTATTTTTCCTGAATACACAGGAGCATTCAGGGAGATGTTCTGTTATTGAGAACCTCTTCTAGCGAAAGCTAATAAAACAAAATGAAAATTCTGAGCAAGATATGGGTTGTCTTTTCATAAACTGAGGTCTGTTAAAACAAGGCAAATATATCTTAATATGAATAGGCATCTATTCCTTTTAGAACAAGATGCTGATTCTCTAAGTTAGTGCTAATAAAAAAGGTCCCAGCTGGGGACAAAAAGTATATTCAGCAGTACAAAAGTGATACATGACTGCATGTCCTCAAACCTGAAACTGACTGCTTTTATCCTTCATCCAGTATTTCTCTTTGGTAAAAGAATAATACACTGTAGCTGTTCTCTGCATTTTAATCACCCAGAATCAGAAAGTAGTTATTCTGAAGAATCTCAAAGGGTTAATATCCAATTATATATTTAAAAAAAAAAAAAAAAAAAGCCTGAACGAATAAAAACCCCAAACAGTCCCTTCCACAAATCTTCACCCATAACACCACCTTCTTCTACTCCCCAAAATTGTAGCGAACAGTCTTTTACGGTACTTCTGGTTGTTACTGTATCATAATACTGTGTTATTTTACTTACAGCAGTCTTAAAAATAAGTTTAAGCTATTTGCATCGTAACTTGATAAATGTCAGCATGTTGTAGAAATGTCCATGATTGAGCTAAATGTAGACTGAATGAAAAGATGAAAGATCTTCATAGATCAGCTTGTTTGCTGGGAATTATTTTTGCTTTGCCTCTCCTGGTTGCAAGCAGAATTATTCAATATTTCAGAAAGATTCTTGTCCCTGGATATGCCCTTGAAATCTTGTTTCCACAGCAACGTAAAGCTACTGATAAAACATCCCTTTTAAACTTCAAATCAGTCTGTTATTTAGAGTTGTAATTAGGATGTTTGCCGGTAGCATTGTGTATTTTTATGCGTATGTATGCCTATGCTGAGAGCAGCCTGTAAAACAGCCATAAGGTGAATAATCTTAAAAGTGTTGGAAGAATATCCCATGATGGGGTAAGCCTTCAGGCAGTGTGGCAGAGGAGTGTACTGAGGATGGGGTGCCATCAGAGTAGGCAGTTGTTTTTCAATGGTTATATGAAGAAACAGCCCTCTGTGGGATATAACTATTGCCAGGAGCTGGCTCCTTTCCTCCCAGCAGCTGCAGCATGCTCTCACTTGTTCCAGTTCTGCTCCGAAATGAAACATGTGAAGAATAGAAATGGATGGAAGAACATTCAGCAGCCATTGTGGATAAAAGGAGTCAAGCTTTGGCACTTGTCCCAATCTGTCTGGTGAAAAGCTTTCCTTGAGGAGGAATCATAGAATCATTCTGGTTGGAAGAGACCTTCCAGATCATCAAGTCCAACCGTTAACCCAGCACTGCCAGGTCACCATTAAACCATGTCCCTCAGCATCACTTCTACACTTCTTTTAATTCCCTCTGGGGATGGGGACTCCACCACTTCCCTGGGCAGCCTGTTCCAGGGCTTCACAACTCTTTCTGTGAAGAAACATTTTCTAATATCTAATCTAAACTTCCTCTGGCACAATTTGAGGCCATTTCCTTTTGTCCTATCACTTGCTACATGGGAGAACAGACCACCCCCCACCACACTACAACCTCCTGTCAGGCAGTTGTAGCAAGTGATAAGGTCTCCCCTGAGCCTCCTTTTCTCCAAGCTAAACAATCCCAGTTCCCTCAGACTTGTGCTCTAGACCCTTCTTCAGCTTCATTGCCCTTATTTGGACATGCTTCAGCTCCTCAATGTCCTTCTTGTAGTGAGTGAGAAGCTCAATACCGAGCACTCTATTCAAGGTACAGCCTCACCAGCACCCTGTACAGGGGCACAATCCCTGCCCTAGTCCTGCTGGCCACACAGTTCTGACACAAGCCAGGATACTGCTGGCTGCCTTGGCCACCTGGGTGCACACTGCCACATATTCATTTAGCTGTTGACCGCCACCCTTGGGTCCTTTTCTGCCAGGCAGCTTTCCAGCCACTCTTCCTGAAGCCTGTAGCATTGCATGGGGTTGTTGTGGCCCAAGTGCAGGACTTGGCAGTTGACCTTGTTGAATGTCATCCCATTGGCCTTGGCCCATTGATCCAGCCTGGACAGATCCCTCTGTAGAACCTCCCTACCTTCAAGCAGATCAACACACCTGCCTAACTTGGTATTGTCTGCAAACTTGCTGATGGTGCCCTTGATCCCCTTGTCCAGATCATTGATAAAGATATTAAAGAGAACTGGCCCCAATACTGAGCCTTGGGGAACACCACTTGTGACTGTCTGCCAACTGGATTTAATGCCATTCATCACCACTTTCTGGGCCTGGCCCTCCAGGCAGTTTCTTATCTAGCAAAGCATGCACCCATCCAAGCCATGAGCACCCAGTTTCTCCAGGAGAATGCTGTGGAAAACAATGCCAAAAGCTTTACTAAAGTCCAGGTAGAAACATCCACAGCCTTTCCCGTATCCACTAAGCAGGTCACCTTGTCATAGAAGGAGATCAGGTTAGTCAAGCAGGACCTGCCTTTCATAAACCCATGCTGACTTGTCCTGATCACCTGGTTGTCCTGTATGTGCCTTGTGATGACACTTGGGATGATCTGCTGCATAACCTTCCCTGGCACCAAGGTCAGACTGACAGGCCTGTAGTTCCCCTGATCCTCCTTCTGGTCCTTCTCGTAGATGGGTGTCACATTTGCTAACCTCCTTGGGTAGCCAGGACTGCTGATAAATGATGGAAAGTGGCTTGGTGATCACTTTCACCAGCTCTCTCAGTACCCTTGTGTGGAACCCATCTGGCCTGATAGACTGTTGTGTGTCTAGGTGGTGTAGTAGGTCACCAACCATTTCCTCCTGGATTATGGGGGCTTCATTCTGCTCCTCATTCCTGTCTTCCAGCTCAGGGGGCTGGGCACTCAGAGGACAACTGGTTTTACTTTTAAATACTGAGGGAAAGAAGTCATTCAGTACCTCAGCCTTTTCCTCATTCTTGGTCCCTGTATTTCCCCCTGCATCCAATACAGGATGGAGATTCTCCTTAGTCCTCCTTTTGCTGTTAATGTATTTATAGAAACATTTCTTATTGTCTTTTATGGCAGTAGCCAGATAAGTTTTAGTTGGGCTTTGGTCTTTCTAATTTTCTCCCTGCATAGCCTTACAGAATCTTTGTACTCTTCCTGAGTTGTCTGCCCCTTCTTCCATAGGCTGTAGACTTTCCTCTTCTTCCTGAGTTCCAGCCAAAGCTTTCTGTTCAGCCAGGTCAGTTGTCTTCCCTGCCAGTTTGTCTTATGGCACACTGGTATGGCTGCTCCTGCACCTTAAAGGTTTTCCTCTCCAGGAATGTCCAGCTTTCCCAGACTCCTTTGCCCTTCAGGATAGCCCTCCAAGGGACTCTGTCAGCTAGTCACCTAAACAGGTCAAAGTCTGCCCTCTGGAAGTCCAAGGTGGTAGTTTTACTGACCCCTCTCCTTACTTCCCCTAGAATGGAAAACTCTTGTAATGTCATGATCACTTAAGCCCAAGACAGCCTCCAACCTTCACATCATGCACAAGTCCTTCTGTGTTTGTGAACAGGTCTATCAGGGAGCTTTCCCTAGTTGGCTCTCTTATCAGCTGTGTCTGGAAATTATCTTCCACACACTCCAAGAACCTCCTAGACTGTTTCCTCTGCTGTATTGTATTTCCAGCAGACATCTGGTAAGTTGAAGTACCCCGCAAGAACAACTGGTAGTGATTGTGAGACTTCTCCCAACTGGTTGTGGAGTATTTTGTCTACTTCTTGATCTTGGTTGGGCAGTCTGTAACAGACTCCACTGTGTTATCTGCCTTGTTGGCCTTCCCCCCATTTCTTACCCACAGACTCTCATCCATAGGGTTGAGCATAACATCACCATCATTATACTCAGGACAGTCAAAGCACTCCCTATCATACAGGGCCACTCCACTGCCTCTCCTCCTGACCTATCCCTTCTGAAGGAGGTAATGGGAGAAGGGCTGTATGTCAGAGGTTATCAGAGCACTATGTACGCTGTTCTCTGAGGTGCCCTGCACTTTCTGGGCATTGTGTTTGGAAGCAGCACCACCCTGGACTGCTTTTTAAAAATGAATTTGGTACTGGAGCAGTGGAAGGGTAAAATACTGGCCTTAAAAGTTGTGTGGTGCAACTTCTTGTGTTATAAATGCTCATTTATTTATTTTGTACAGCTGTGCAAGATGTTTTACTTAGTAGAAACTTTGTTATATATTTACAAGATACTTCATGTTAGGAATGATAACCTGTACTGCCAGGGCTTGTATTGATTTACATGTGGTGTCTTAAAAATGTTGCAGGTTGTCACAGGATAGTAACCACAGCTGGAAATAGGAATAATGTTGTGTATGCTAGAGTTGGGAAATTGCAAAATCTATAGTTAAATTTATCACATTACAGATAAATAGCGCTCACAGCTGAATGGTTCCATCAGCTTGTAAAGCTGCACATCACTGGGGTGGAAATAAATCCTTCCTTCTGAATATTTAAAGTGTCAGTAACTACATTAATCACAATGTGAATGACAGACTGTTGAAGGGATAGTTCTATGTGCAGTGATTGGTACGTGTGGTTAATGATTAGAAATGAAAAGCTATAAATTAGCACTCTAAAAGTTGTTAGTATGTGAATTGTTATTCTCACTTTACAGATTTTTATCTTCTCTGGAAAAAAAGTCTAGATAATAGAATGTTCTTGCCTTTAGGAGTCACAGTTAACTCCTTCACTGAAAATATAAACAGTTGTGAGATTTAGTAGAAGTCTAGCCAGCTAGGTTAGACTGTGCACACTGGGACAGCACTTCAAGAGTGCAAATAATAAAATTTAGGATGTGCTGGGTGGTGGGTGGGATGTGTACGTGGAGCGATTCCTTTGTGGACTGTAGGGGGAGCACAGGTGATTATTAGTCATAAAATTAGATCTCTAATTCTAGCTGAGGCTAAGCAAGATGAATCCTACCTTAAGTGATAAGCTGCTATATTAATTGCAGTGAGTTAATGCATTGAGGGTTTGGATTTACACTTTTTATAGTTCTTTCATTTGCAAACACTCCAAACAGATGCTGTGTGAGCAGTATATTTCTTCAGCAGAGTTCTGGAGGGTAGTGAGTAAATCTGGTATTGATGGCAGATGGCAGTTGGATGGAGGTTGTGAGGAATGGGGAAGGCTTTGGGAAATGGCTCAGTCTGACCTATGAAGGACCTGATTGTGTTAGTTTGCAGCCTTTGCTAGGTAGTGGAATAGATATTGCTGTATGGTTTCATATGGTAGCATATGTACATGAGAGAACACATGACTTTTCAGTTCTACTGCTGCTCAGTTTAATATGTAGCTTTTACATCACGTGTCAAATTGAAAAAGCACTGTTTTTTTTTTTAAAGGCTCACAGAATTTACTCAAAGCTATATTTGCTTTGAGGGCTGTGACTTTGAGAACATGAAATGGCATTAACTTTATAATACAGATTTTCTGTGTGCCTCTATTATGAATAACACTCAAAATATTATGCATAAGCCAGCGTATCTAACTACTTGTGTGAATAGCTCATAGGAATTGAGAGAATCTTTCATACATTTAATCAAGTTACAGAAAAGCTCATATATCAGAAAGTGTGACAACAAAAATAAATCCAGTGTCCCTTTTAATGTTTCAACTAGGTAGTATTTTGGTTTTGCTGCCCTTAGCCAAGGCTTTGCAGTGGTAACAGCAATGCATGTGCAGCTACATTAGTGTGGTGAGATCTGATACGAACAGAAATACGATTGTATGCAGAATGTACACTGGAGAGGAAATTAATTGCATCTTTATTGCAGATAGTTAGCTTTTTTCCACACTATCATGTGTTTTATAGTTGACCCATCTGAAAGCAAAATCACCCATACTTTTAAAAAAGACCATTATAAACCTTTTGCAAAGAAAATGCTTCAAGAACTATAAGTGAAACAGTTACAAAAGAGGAAATCTTGGTGTATTTAAATCATGGATTCAAGTTTACTGAATCTGTACAAGGAAAGTACATAGCTTTAATCAATAACTAACCTTTGATTGAAATGAGTAATTTGCAGATTTATCAAATATTGTGATAGATTAGAAGCTTTTACTTAAATGGCATCAACTGGTAAATATTAGTGTTTTGTCTTTTTCTGCTTTGCATAGCTGTTGCTGTCAAGTACTTTGAAATGAAGTAAGATTCTGCATAGTGGGAGAAAAAAATATGCTTAAGTCAGTAAAAAGGAGGTAGGATGATTGTTTATTATGATAAAATGTTCCATAGGATTCTTTAATTTCTTTCCCCAATACAGGTTGTTCATGCTTCAGAATTATTTCTAGTTTTGTTCTCTCCTTGTGACTTGCCTTACTGGTATATATACTGCAGTAAAGACTGCAGGTGATTAACTGATTAACTAAGAATATTACTACAGACTAAGTGCTCTTGAAGGCTATGCCAAGTTCCACTTATGACACTTTGTTATTATCTATTTTGGGACTTATGAACTGCTAATGTGTTATCTATACATATGTAATAGCAACAGTTGTAATAAACACTTGCTTAGCATGTGGAGTTTCAAAGCACCCTGTGAAGCATTTGAATTTGGTGTTTCTAGAGGCAAATAAATTGTGCAGTCTGTGGTTATAGACAGGAGTTACAGATGCAGACAGGTCAAAGTGATTCTGTGCAATCATGCAAAAAAGGATGCCACTGCGTATGCATGAGCTGCATGAAGATCTTACAGGCAGCACAAATTTTATGTCATTTTTAATAATGAAAGTGAGAAATGTTAATCACTTCTGCATGCAGTGGTAACAGTACTCAGACACCTTGTTGCACCATAAATCTGCTTAGTGGTAGAAGCAGCTTTTAGGTCTCCTTTTCTAATTGGATTTTTATATTTCTTTCTGCTTTATGTGATCACCAGATACCTGGACATCTCAGCAGAGTAAGGCCAATTAAATGAGTTTCAAAAAGTGTTCTGGGACTCAATTACAGAAGATTGCTGGAATGTAAAGCCTGTTTAGCTAGTATGTTCATTTTTTTTCTATGAAATAGTTGAGGCCAACAGAAGTGTTTAATTGTAGACATGATTATATTTCAATGTCCAAAGAATGAAGTACTGACCAAAAAGAAATTTGAAAGAAACAAGAATCATATGCACATATTTAAATTTCTAACTAATAAAATTACCATATACTTTTAATACAAAGAGAAATTGTTATAAGGAGATGCTTTGTCATTCATATAAGCAAGACCATGGAAAACATCCTAAATTTTATAAGGATTCATAATTTTTTTCCTAAATAATAACCTGAGTCCAAATGTTAGATAATTATATATGTTTTACTGAGCCCTTTTATTAGGCTCAGGCTGTGATAGGCTTCATAAATGCATAGGCATTTTGAACAGAAATACTGAGACTGCCTTATTGGTATAGCTGGGAATGCTGTGCTGAGCTTCTGAAAGGGCAGTTCTGTAAACACAGGAGCCAGTGTGTTAATTTGGGTCCCAACCACGCTCTTACCCTGCTGTACTGCTGCTTGCTTTCACTTCGTATGTGTAGTTGGATACAGTCTTCTTGAACTCTCTTATTTTTGGAAATGAACTTGGAAAGGTGTTTTCATAAATTCTTTGTCCCTTTTTTTTCTTCCATGTGTGTTCTTTGTGGAGGTGCTGACAGTGCAGTTGGATGGAGGAGTAAAAGGCTTGTGACAATTTGGGTTACTTGCAGGAGTTAGATATAGGATGGGGAATTCTGCTGCTTGAAGGAAGATTTCTGAGGGCTTTTCTGCACCCAAAAGTTAATGGGTTAGCTCAAGAGGAACTTTTTCTCTCAAACTGCTTCCTGATTACAGCCTATAGAAGAAGGCTCAAACTTGTTTCTTCCACAGACTGATAAAGATGACAAATACTTCTTTCTTTGTTCAGGTACCTGAGAATCAGCAGACTCTTAAGTCAGTTGGAAAGCTAATGACTTGTAGGTACCCAAATAGGCTGGTGATAGAACAGCAGGGTTTTTTTTTTTCTTTTTTTGCTTATCAAACTAAAAGATATGTGATGCTGTTGTCTTTCTCCATTTGATAAAAATAAATGTAAAACAAATGCACTGTCCCTATATACAATTCAATTAATATTCTTGCTTTCTGAATTGATTGAATTTAATATTCCTTATAATTAATGCTATTGATTCTCTTCTAGTTCTGCCTACGATAACGTCAACAAAGTTCGAGTTGCTATAAAGAAAATCAGTCCTTTTGAACATCAGACGTACTGCCAGAGAACTCTGAGAGAGATTAAGATCCTACTGCGCTTCAGGCATGAGAATATTATTGGAATAAATGATATTATCAGAGCTCCAACAATTGAACAAATGAAAGATGTGTATCCTTTCGTAGTTTTAAGTTATTCTGGACAATTAGTGGTGCTTGCCACCTTCTTTGTTTTGATTATTTCTTCCTTTTCATCCTCTTCCTTACTAAATTTTAATCTTTTGTAAATTGAAAGGGTAGTGCATAGTGTCTGATCAGTTTATAGCTACATAGATTTGATATGTAGGTGAACACTAGTTTTCTTTCTTCTTTTTCAGGAAAAGAAAATGAAGTGTTAATTTCTGTCTTCCAAGGCAAAGAACTCAACACTGTAGAGATGATTTAGTTTAGTCACTTAATCCTAAAACTCTATTTGCTCTTAATGGAGCTGCTGTTAGAACTGATTGCTTTGAGGAAAAAAATAAAATGGCCATACTCTGCTACCATTGTCTAAGATTTTCTTAAAGAATAGAATGGATATCTCTTGGAGGAGAGGGGGACGCGAAATACAACCCTGAGCTTCACAGTGCATGCTGCACGTACAATGATGTCCTAGCTGTGTGAGCCAACCGGAATACCCAGAGGAGAGGATGGGAATGCCCATCTGGAATGGCAGTAGTGTGTTTTCTCGAAGTCCTATTTCAGTGAAAAGTGATCATGGAACTACACCCAAAGGGGTTTGCAGCCAAACTGAATTGAAGACAATTTTACTTAACTCATTCCTGCCAAAACAGATAAAAAAAAATAGTAGTACTTTTTCTTTATGTTCATTCTAATTTTAGAAAAAATAGTAGATTTATTTTGGTAAGCAAAGGACTGTTGTGTTCCATGTAGCATAATAAATATAAAGGAGAACAACAGCTGAATTTTTGAAGTGGAGAGGTGGCAGAGAAGATTGATCAGAAATGATCAGCTCTTCTACCTTCATGCATCTGTGCAACTGGAAGCAAGTATCTCAGAAGGTTATTATTAATTAAAATAAAAATATTTTTAAAAAGTCTTTATTTCTTGGCAAGCAAGATAGGAATCTGATCTATGCTTCCAATAAGAAATTACACTCTAATAGAAAAATAGAGGTTTGTGATCATTAATCTGGGAGGACCACATGACACTGCCTCTTAATTCTGTAAATGGCTGCATCATGTAATAGGGCTGATTTGATTTAAAACTTGTAAAGCAAGAAGCAACTACATAGCTTCATAACTGTCAGAAGAGGATGAGAGAAAAATCACTATAGAAGTTTCATTGGGTACTGTATGTTGATATCTAACATGACACCACGTTTGTTTTGCTGCCTTACATCTGATGCCTTACAGATACATTGTGCAAGATCTTATGGAGACAGATCTTTACAAGCTTTTAAAGACTCAACACCTCAGCAACGACCACATTTGTTATTTCCTTTACCAGATTCTGAGAGGGTTAAAATATATCCATTCAGCCAACGTGCTTCATCGTGACCTCAAACCTTCGAATTTGCTGCTTAACACCACTTGTGATCTCAAGGTTAGTTGAAATTTTGCTCCCATGGTCTTTGTAAACAACCTGCTATAACCATGGTTTTGTTAGTTGGAATTAATGTAATTTTTATCCTGGAAAGATTGCCAAAACATTATTGGTTTTGATAAAATAATTATTAAGGTTTAAGAACTCACTGTTTACAGTGTTTTAATGAATGCATCACTCTTTCCATCTGGAGGCTGACTTTGAATCATAGAATTGTAAAATGGTTTGGGTTGGAAGGGACTTTAAAAGATCATCTAGTTCCAACCCCTTCCACTAGACCAGGTTGCTCAAAGCCCTATCCAACCCAGACTTGAGTGTTTCCACGGATGGAGCATCCACAACTTTTCTGAGCCATTAAAGCCATTACCCCATGTCCTATCACTATCTGCTTTTCTAAAAAGTCCCTCCCCAGCTTTTCTGTAGCCCCCTTTAGGTACTGAAAGGCCACAGTAAGAGTCTTCTCCAAGCTGAACAACCCCAAGTTTCTCAGCCTGTTTTCATAGGAGGGATGCTTCAGTCCCCTCATCAACTTCATGACCCTCCTCTGGACCCACTTGAGCAGGTCCATGTCCTTCTTATGTTGGGGGCCCTGGAGCCAAATGCAGTACTCAAGGCAAGTAAGAGAGAAAGCTTGATGAAAATACTTACTCTGGATTGTTTACCTAGAGAGTAAACTCGAACCTGCGTATAATTGAAGTCTTACTTTCTCTGTTTAAACTGCTAATTGTTCATTGTTGGAAAAGGACTTCAAATCATCAGGCGACTAAAATGGCATGTGAAATTCAGTGCTGATTAAATGCACAGCAATTACTTGTTCCTAATTTACATTTTCAGTACTGGGCTCTGTACTAGTTAATACTACAGAAGGGTGAACTTAGAGCTGTTACGATTCTTGGAAAATATCAGCTCAGTTCTTAGTGGGATTCAGTAAAGTGTGAAAAATAGAACAGGAATAGAGAATAAACCAGAAAATATGCCATTCTATAGCTGTTACTTTTGAGTCTTCAGTTTTGTATAATCAGAGTTATCACACTTCTCAGGGTCACAGGGTGTCAGGGCTTGGAAGGGACCTTGGAGATCTTGGACTCCAACCCCCCTGCCAGAGCAGGATCATATAATCCAGCACAGGTCACAAAAGAACGCATCCAGGCAGGTTTTGAAACTCTCCAGAGAAGGAGACTCCACAACCTCTCTGGGGAGCCCATTCTCCTTGTGATATCATTTTAAAATGAGGAGACCAGGACTTCAAAGTGCTTCTTTCCATATCAGGATGAAGTGTTTAGCCTAGGTACTCCTCTAGTGGAAGATACTGCTTGAGGAAAATGAAGAATGCAATAGAATGTGATAAAATTGTTAGTGGCATAGGGAGGGTGAATAAAGAACAGTTGTTCACTGCCTTTGCCTATTAAAAAGGCTGGCAGGGGAATGAAAGGAGCAGGTATTGTGCTCAGAGTGAAAGGACATAGTAGTGGCATCGTTAAGCTGTGGAATTTGGTACCACACAGCAGTGCAAATATTACAGATAATGTGACTTAAACTCCAAGAAAGTTAGTAGAAGAAAAAGCTATCAAATGCTACCTTTGGTTTAGAGTCCCTCGGTGGTAAAACCCATGGAAGATGAGAGAGACTAGCAGGGAAACATTGCAAAATGTTTCCTTTTACACTGTATGTTATATATTTGCTGTTGGCCCCCGATGGAGTGAGATTACAGAGCTTACATGACTTGGATCTGACATGGTACAAGTGTGTTTGGTGCATACTGTGTTGCACTAATTACACTTTGTTTTTGTACTAGCTCTGGCTTTCTCATTTACAAAAAAAAAAAGGGGGGGGGGGCGTGCAAAACAGAAATACCCTCTTCAAAATGTCTCTGGCTCTACCAGTTTGTCACAATTCCAGTAAAAGTCCTTGCTGTTCATATTCTGGTCCCTTCTAAATCCTGTCTACACAATCAGTTTGCTTTACATTCCCGCTGCTACATGTCAGCTTTTCCTGATGCACAGCACTGCTGGACTGGTCACCTCTCACTTGCTGCAGGATTTCAGCAGCTGTTGTTACATCAGATCCTATCAAGGCATTAACCCCTTCACAAAAGCAGTGGAGTGAAATCTACGATGACTGTGCAATAGAAGCAGGAAAGAACAGTTTGAGTGTAGCTCTGTCTTACGGGCAATAAAGGGAAAAAAAAAAAAAGGGGGCAATGTTTTAACACAAGGAAGATGGTCATGAAAAAGAAGGTAAGGTCACTCACTGTATGACAAAATAATACAGTATGACCTTGGCAAGTACTTTTACAATTCCCTTACGATTTTAAAGCCAGCATGCCACTGCAATATGTGCTTCCCAGTGCTAAATATGGTTGTCTGTATGACAAAGCATAGGCTTTTTCATAACCTAAAGGGAACTTTGGTGTTGTATTAATACCACATCTGAAGTTGAAACAACAGAAGAGAAAACTAGGACATGTTAGGCCTTGTCTTATGAATGCTGAACTAGTACTAACTTGTTTCTGTTCTGCAAGTCTGTGTGTCAGTTATGTACATGTGCATGCTTACAATGTTGATCATTGCACATAAACTCAAAACACAGCATACTGTGAACATGAACAACTTAAAAATCACACTTTTGTAAGAAGGAAAATAGAAAATTATTCATCTTTGGTGGAAATGCTGTTAGCTGCTTTTTTTAATGGTGTTATGAGAGAGAGCTGTCGATCTCTTCTGGAGCTCAGTCTTACAGGTTGTAACAAGAGCTCCTTCTTTCTTCTCTCTTAAACATGATCTTAACCTCTGGATCATAGATTCCATTTCCAGGAAAGAAATGTATGAGTGTCTGTTGGCACAATTTCTCTGTGAACCCTAGAGCTTGTCCTAAGCAGCTGAAAGACTCAGGGCAGAAGTGCAGAACCTAAAGCTATTTTCGATTTCCTTAGGCTCTGCTACAGACTTAAGTAAGACCTTAAATATGACCTATCAAATAGTGAATGAAAGTTTTTGAAAGTACATCATTTGACTTTACTGTCTCTTGTTCTGTATTGTCAGTGAAAGATTAAATTGGAAAGTCCATGAAAACTGCTACCTTGGAATCTTGGAGATTAATAAATACAGACATGCTACAAGCAGGAATATATGCTAAAATAGTTTATTTTTATTTATTAGTTAATTTTTAGAAGTATTTTCACTTGCTTCCATGATTATCTGCATCCATCAATTTGACCTGTTTTCAGTTCTGAAGATGAAATAAATTACATAAAAACTCTCATGACCATGTAATTTTCCTAGGCCAGTGGCATTAATGTTTCAGAAAATAAGGTCAAAGTGGTTTTTTACACAGGTTCTCAACTAGTGTATTGCAGTGTCTTCAGTGTACCAATTTACCCTAGCTGAGAATCTCCTTTGACTTGGTTAAAACATTTACTATATCAATGTTATTTATAAGTTGCGCTCTTCTATTTACATAGTTAATACTCACAAGTATTAGACATCCAAGAATTGTTAGATACATTGACAGACTTGAAAGGAAGGTGATGAGAGAGGCTTTTTTTGAGGAAAACCACAAGTTTTGTTTGTTTCAGGATTTTAATAATTTAGAGATACAACTGTTTCAACTACCATCTTATCATTAAAAACTAAATTTAATGACAGCCCCTCCTTTTCCACCAATATATACTTACACACAGACTACTCAACAATACATCTTCAGATATTTCAGTATATTAGTAGCACTGTTGGGTTTCAGTTATTTAGGAAATGGTCATATGTACACAATCCTTATAAATCTTCCCATCTTGCTTGATAGCTTTGTCCACTTTTAAGCCATCTCTGTTTAAAAAAAAAAAAAAAAAAAAAAAGCATACTTGATAACTGATTACAAGAAGTGGAAGATAAATACATAAATAGGATGCTGGCATTTTATTTATTGATTTAGTTAGTGGGGAATTCATTCCTTCTTAGTAGCATCTCTTCCTCCTTTCCAAGGCATGATGCACTGACTGACGTACCTGGGTCTTTCATTATGCAGATTTTTATCTCTGCTATAACTTAGTCAAAATGCCAAGGAAATTTTGCCTGTCATTACGATGCTCTCGCAGATTCTATCTTCTTTTGGTTTAGTTCTGATTGAGAAGCCTACCTTCTGGTGCTTTGACTTTTACCGATTATTATTTGAACAGTAATAGTGGACTCGCTCCCCCCTGCCCCCCAAAATACAGTAGCTGCTTTGTTAAATGTGTTCTGTTGCCAGAGGGCAAGAACTGTGCGCTCTCACCAGGGCACAGTCAGTCTCTGTGCTTCATCCCTTGCACCCGGGGCTTGGGGCAGATTGCTGGCCGCTCCACGAGCTCTGTTCCTCTGCCCCGCTAATGCTGCTGGTCAGCTCTGCAGCTGGTGAGAACACTGCTAAGGGCCAGAAGCCTCTTTCGCGCAGCTTCAGCCTTGATGCTTTTCTCACTGATGGCTTAACCTGTTTCTGCTCTAGTCAGCACTGCCTTTTTGTCATTTTAATGAGCTCTCTTTGTCATTAATCTTTCTTCCTATCCCATGTGAGTTTTTCTACTGGTTGAGATTCACAGACACTTTGTGTAATTCAGTTCTTTCTCCTCACCTCAGACCTGAGAGTGTCTGTCTTCTTTTATCTTAAATCATAGCACTTGGCTCACATGTAATACTGTGATTCTGCACAAGTCTCCTTGCCTATTGTCTGATCCAGCTTTTTTTTGAGGTTAAGAGATTGCAACAACTTGGTCTGCCCACATAATTGTTTTCTGAAGTCCATAAAGCTGTCCTCTAATTTCTTTGCTTCTGTCTTTGCTGGAGACTCTTATTTTTATTTGTGCTGATTCTCTTTATGTAAGCTGCTAATTGCACACAAGGCAGCTGCTCTGTTGCCGCAGCCTGGGAAAATGTTGACATGCTTTAAAGGGTTCTTTTGGGTTTGTTTTCTAAGGATTCAGGATTTAGTAGGTTTTTTTGGTTTGTTTTTGTGTTTTTAATATGTAGCTGAAGTCAGAGGTGTCATCCTGTGCAGCCTGGCTTATGAATTTCATTATTGTCTTTTCTTCAGTCCCTCTGTTTAACAGTCAGCTACTGAACCTTGTCTTTCAGATGTAGCTTTTAGTCAGCTGAATCCCTTCTTCCCTAACTGTGATCCATCAGTTGTTTCACAGGCTGTCCCTCCAGGAGAATAATGGAGTAGGTTGTCAGGGTACAATGAGGCTTCTGCAGTTTTGGTAGGATTATTCATTACAGTCTTTTTTGACTACAACATATTAGTACACAACTATCAAAGAGTAAACTATTATCAAATGCATGGATCAGAGGAATCTCCTGTTTACCACTCTTACATTTGGTGCCTTGTTTTTCTGAGAGCACGAACTCCTTCATGCAAATAAACTTGTGGAAGTTGATCGTTGTCATAAACTGACATTTCTTTGGTAGTAGCAAAAGGACATGAATGTGTCTAATGTGCCACTCAGCACACTTGCCATTTACCTTTTGGAAGGTAAGAAAGGAGCAGCAACTGTACTCTACAACACTGTCTGTCTTCACGTTTTCAATTTTCTTAATTTCTTTCTGGAGAGAGGACACTAAATAGCTCTGAAAGCCGTGGGGCCTCCTTACCTGAGTAGAGACAAAAATGCTTTTTTTGCTGAACTGACTAGTCTAGATCAGAGTTTATTTTTCATGGTTAGATAAAACTGTTTTCCTGATAAAGGGAATTATTTTCTTTTGTTGTTTGTTCTTGAATTTTTTTTTTTTTTTTTTTTTTTGAGCTCATACTTCCCTAGGCACCCTGTAAGCTGTCCAGCCCACCATTATCTCATGATCGGATAGGAAGTTTCTTGTGCAAAGTTGCAGTTAGGATGGCAGCTTTTGTAAAAAGGGGCATTGCACTTGGCTACAAATGTGTTGGTCGGTAATGTTGTTTTCTGGAAATCTTAATATCTTTTCTTTTTCTGGTAAACTTCTAATGACAGGTTGGAGCAGTGTATCTTACCAGCTATCTGGCAGAGGAGGTGTTCAGCAAGCCCATAGTGAAACAGAAATTTGGCACTAGGAACATATTTTCTTCCCAAACTCTTTATTCTTTCTAGCCCCTGCTTGGCCTAATCAGATACACTTTGTACTTAATCCAAAACATTTTTCTTAACCTTTGTGCAATAATTTGTTACAATCACTCTGCAGGTGTTAAATCATCTGTCGGGGAAAGGGGAATTAGTAATGTTGTAGCACTGTGAGCTCTATGGCTAATATGCCTTTTATTTTTTTTTCTCTCCTCTCTCTCTCTCTCTTCTCTCCTCTCTCTCTCTCTTCTCTCCTCTCTCTCTCTCTTCTCTCCTCTCTCCCCTCTCTCTCTCTCTCTTCTCTCCCATCTCTTTAAAAACAGATTTGTGACTTTGGACTGGCTCGTGTTGCAGATCCAGATCATGATCACACAGGATTCTTGACAGAATACGTGGCCACACGTTGGTACAGGGCTCCTGAAATCATGCTGAATTCTAAGGTAAGAACCACACTGCACTGCTCTAGTGCTTCTGTTGCTGGTTATTCACTTGTGAGCACCAATTTTACTTTCCCCCTTGAGGAAATGTGGTAATGGATTTGTACTACAGCTACTGGCTTACAATAGATTTGTGATTCCAGATACAATTATTGTATGCTACAACTGAGTAATGATGTCATGAGTTCCCATGAGTCTAGTTCATCTCTAATCCTGAAACTTCTTTCCATCAAATGCTATTCTGCAGAGCAGGACAGAAGTGCAATTAATGAGAGCATTTTACAGCTGCCTTCGAGAGGGCTTGCAAGTGTTGCCTTAATGCTATCTTGATAACTTAGGTTTAGAAGGTATAAATGGGGGTGACTCTAATTCTGAAGGCATGTGATCTTTGTTGTGTGTCAATCTTAATTGCATTCCCATAGTCTCGATGAAATCATCCCTTTGTTGTTTGTTTGTTTGTTTGTTTGTTTTAACTTGGAATTTTTCTGTAGCTGTTTTAAGGTGTATCCAGTCCAAAAATGGTGCGACTAATGGGTGTCCTTTGCATTAGTTTCTACAGCCATACACTTGTTAGCAAAATGCCAATGTGACATCTGTTTTATATTCCTCAGAGACCTTGTTGTTTTTATAGGATTACTGCTTTGCTGGCCGTTGGGTTTGACTTGTTGTGGCCATAGTGTCTAATGCACTTTAGAAAACAGTCATCTGACCAACTGAGGGATTTTTTTTTTTTTTTCCCCAGCTTCTTGTATTTTAAATGCACATTGAGGCCATAAACATAGGGCAACGTAACCTTATTTCTGGATATCCACATATATTTATCAGAAGCTTTTACAAGAAAATATTTTGTGTGCTCCTTCAGAAGTGGTCAGCTCAGTGCCTTAAAAACAAATGGTCACATGATAATGATAAGGTCCCTAGAAGCCAGTGCTGAGGTGGCTGTGGATTCAGCAGAGTTGCTATCTTTTGTGGGAAGCTCTCTGCTAATGGGAGGGATTGTAGTGGTCAGCAGGGTACGGAGGAGCAAGGCAAGGGAGCTTATGGGGCCAGGGGTTCTGGAGTTACTCAGACACTAGTGTAACTCGTGTGCTGCTGAATAAAAGCCTTTTCTTATGGACAAGATGGGTTATCTGTACTTGTGAAAATATGGCCATTGGTTTTATTCTTCTTATATCCCATTTACTGTTGTTGGCTTTCTCATATCATCACTTACCTGTTGTGTTACACAGGTCAGCTAATCCAACAGTCTATTTTGACCTTTCACCCCTTTGCTGAAGGCTGCTTACTTGCGTGGTGCTTAGATCCTGTTTAGGTTCCTCCTGTTTAGGAGGAGGGATGGCTTCTTTTCACATGTTTAGCATGCTGTCAGGAGCTATGGAATTAAGGATAGCTTGTTTCCAAAATGTGTTAGTTTAAACTTCATATAAAATTAGGGAGTCTCGAATATTTGCAGTTGGTAATATGTTTAGCTAAACTTAGAGAATACTTTTAGAAAAAGATATCTTGCATACTTCAGTGTTTTGATATTCAGGTCTCAATTATTTCATTCTGTACTGAAAGACCAAACATGAACAAGCATGACTCATCTAAAAAAAAAAAAAAAAAAAAATTTCTGTGTGCGCACTTTCACAATTTACTAAAGTAACATGTTGCTATGCTGCTGCAATGAAGAAAAAGTTCTTTGGCAAAAACATGGTTTTGCTTTACTTGCAGGGTTACACCAAGTCTATTGACATCTGGTCAGTAGGCTGTATTCTGGCAGAGATGCTCTCCAACAGACCTATCTTTCCAGGAAAACACTACCTTGACCAACTTAATCATATCCTTGGTAAGCTTGATATGAAATTAGCATTTCCACATCTGTTTGTCTCTCCACCTTTTCTACCAGCTAGATGGGTCTTTGTCGCTCGTTTATTTCTCTTGTTGGTCAGCATACAACATATGGATCTGTAGGTGTATCATCTGTTCAATTTAGTTATTTCTGCAATGATTTCTACAACAAATCGTTGACTTGGGGGTGGCAGCTAGAGGATACTTACCAATTTATTTACTACATCAGCAAAGAAGTCTTTAAAATAGAAGTTTCTTTAAAAAAAGCTTTAATATACTATTAGGTCTAGGCCAAATTATAGATACACCACTTAATTGGATCTTTTAAATGGATTTATTGATCATTAGAAAACTCAAATGCATTTGTTTATTTACAAGGAAAAAAAAAAGTAAATCTTTTTAGTAAAGGTTTCTAAAAAAATTTTTAAAGTGTCCTGTACTCTTAAAACATTTAGTCTGAAAGTTTGTCAGCAGTTTTAATACTGAGTTTTAGCAAATGTGATACAACTGTTTTAAAGTGCTTTTCACAGAATGCAGCACTGTTTGTGGTTTGGTCTTTTTAGGTATACTTGGATCCCCTTCCCAAGAAGATTTGAATTGTATAATAAATTTAAAGGCCAGAAACTACTTGCTTTCCCTGCCACACAAAAATAAGGTACCATGGAACAGGCTGTTTCCAAATGCTGATCCCAAAGGTATTTTATGCTCTTATTACATTGTACCAGAAAGTAACAGCAGGATGGGATTTTTAAAACCACCCTAAGAATTTATCTTTGTTGAAAATAGAACATACAGGTCCCTGAAAATAGCAGTACAAACCTAATATAAAATCATAAATCAGCATGAAACCCTCATACTAGCTTATTTTTTTTTTAAAGCATCTTTTAATCACTCTTAAGATAACATGTTGTGATGTTTGATCTTTAACTAAAATGTAAAACATAATCCTAGCTCTTGTTGTGTCTTTGAAAGCACGATACATCACTCAAGTACCAAACACAGGCATTGGATTTTGACACAGGCATTGAACATGTTGAACTTTGTTTCTAAACTGAGCTCAGTATAGTTTGTGCAACCTGCATGTCAGTTCTAGATCAAGTAGGATAATATCAATCAAGGTGTGGGTCCTTAGTATGAAGAGTTAAAATTTACTGGCTTAAAAAATTCCATTATGGTAAGTGGTGCAAAAGTTATAAAAGCAAGGAATGTAATAATTGTTGCCTTTCTTAACAAGGCTTTCATTAAAGGGTAAATACAGTTTTGTTTTGCTAGATAGCTATTAACTTGCCTTTTAAATTCTGCTTCATACAGTTTAAGCGTGGTTGTATTCACAGCAAAGTGCTCTTCTGCCTCCTCTTACACAATTCATAAGTCATTTTTCTTAAACTCGTATGATAATTTACTCTTAGTGAATATGATCGGGTAGTGAACTACCATGTAAAAGCTGATTTCTGCAGATGGAACTGTGCAGAGCTGATTATTCTTATCATTGAGGGAAACAGCAGTGATTTATTCTGCTTTTACCATAGCGCTCATCAATGTGAGAATTTTTACCGTGGGCTTCTGACAGCTCAAATCGTAGCATCGCTGATACGCTTGGCTGCTAGGGGAGCGTGCAGTTTGTGTGACTTCTACAACACCTTTTCTCTAGAGCTTCAGAGAATCTTTGACAGAGCAGTTTTTCATAAAGCTGTTTGTCAATCATTTCAGTAGAGAGCATTGCGCGTGACATGCTTTAGGATGGAGTGAGCATCTGAGTATTCAGTGCTGCAAAAACAGCATCAAAATATTGCGTGTTAATTGGTGTGCAAGTGAGCAGTTTTTTCAAGCTGCCATTGAGCACAGCAGTGAGGTCTGTTTCTTCTGCAGTGCTCGTTATGCATTTCATCCTCATGCAAAGTTACAACGACTTTGCTGCAGTAAGAAGCCTCGGTTAAAGTTTTGTGTCATAAATAATGTGAGGGGGAGAAGAAATGGAATAGAATTTAGGATGCTACAGATATCTTTGAGCTTTTTGCTACTATGATAATTCTGTTTCCTTTTCATGTAAAAGGAAACTGTTACGAGGTAGCTGAACAATTGCAGTAACTGACGTACAACATCTGTCCAGAATTTCATTAGACCTCGCTCTGTCTTGCTGGATCTTCAAGTTCTCTATGGATTCTCTATGAGTTGTCTTCAACAGATTTTTGCCTGAATCTCATAAATATTCAATATATTTGCATCTTAGCTGAGAGTATCTTCTGGGGTGCCAGCTATGATATAATAGTTCACTGTGATGATCTAGAATTCCTATTGACTTCTGGATGACATTTTAATCAGTAAACAGCTGAGTTTTCTTTTCAGAATAAGAACATATTCTTGATTACTTATTCATTTCAGAGAAACTTGCTTGGTTTGGATTTTTGGCACAAAAACCCAAAGCATCTATTTGAGTCAAGAAAAAGCCTGATCTATTCAATTTCTGCTGTAGTTAAAAATAGATTGTACCATAGGGTTCTACACATTTCTTCCCTCAACACTCATAAGAGCCTTTGAAAGGGTGTACCTCTATTCTGAGGGAAACTATAGCCCGGGAAGGCCGATAAGAGGGGCAGGTGAAGATACTCTGCCCAAGTTACAGGGAGCAGTCTGCTGCTTCTGTTACTGCTGCTGCAGCTGGGCGGTTCCAGGTATAAATTGAACTTAGCACAAAACTTTGGGTAGCGTGTATTTTCTGTGCAATATCAGTGTTTAGAACACTTCTGTACTTTGGGGTGTGTATTAAACTCTTGCTTAATTTTTTTTTTCCCCTTCTTAGCACTTGATTTGTTGGATAAAATGTTGACCTTTAATCCTCATAAGCGGATTGAAGTGGAGCAAGCTTTAGCCCATCCATATCTGGAGCAGTATTATGATCCAAGTGATGAGGTAAGACATTGTTAAAATGTAAACATTTGTTGATCAACTGATGCAACAGGTTTTATTCTTCCTTAATGTTTCTACTACTCTAATGGAGTTGAAGAATGAATTGCATCAATTTACCAAAATTTTGTATTTCCTGTTCTAGTACAATATTTTGGAGGCACAACACAATAAACAGCTGCTAAGATGTACTCTTCTGAAAAATGGAACTTCTCAGCTTGCCATGGTCTTGTTTCATAATGTCTGAGCTAAAGGAGGAGAATAACTGAGTTTGCCATCAGATTATGAATTTACAACTGCCATTCAGAACTTGCTGTAGTTTACTACACAATTCTGATGAGATTTCAGGTTACTTCTAGTGAAGAAGCAGTGGAGGAGGAAATAAGCTAGTTTTTCTTAAGGGACTAATGTGTTTATTGCAAGAAATAGAAATGTTTCAGATAGCTTAGTTTTTCTTCTGTTAGATACTATGAGCCTTTAACAAATATTTTAACTTGTGGTTTAAATTTGAGTAGCTACTTACTATGGTTTGGTTTAAAATCTGGTAAACTAATATAAAAAGTACACAAACGACTAATAGAATGAGCTCTTCCTTGAAGACTTCACAGTATTAGATGCTTTTGTGAAGCACATTTTCAGATATTTTTTTTTCCACATACAGGGACTACATGAAGTTTAACAGAACAGTAATACTAAAAAAAAGTAATAATGTTTCTTTTATATTATTTAAGCCTGTAGCTGAAGCACCTTTCAAGTTTGATATGGAGTTGGATGACTTGCCGAAGGAAAAGCTGAAAGAACTGATTTTTGAGGAAACTGCTAGATTCCAGCCAGGATATCGATCTTAAATTGTGCATAGGTAAGGTCACAGCGATACAAAACCACTTGGGCAGGGGGAGGAATTTTGGAACTTTGTTAGCACGAGTGAAATGTAGAAGATCCCTTTTGTAGTGGTACAGTAACTAGCTGTTAAAGGATAGCTTTGTGCTTGTTCAGTTGACCTCAGTCCTATTCTGTTGCTGAAGAAACAGTTTAGTTTTTCCTGCAACATTGAAGTATCTACATGGAATCCAGGAAATTGCCTAAGATATTTACCTGGCTTTTATGTTATGTTTAAGGAATAAGAATTACATCTAAACAGTGCTTCTCAGAATAAAAACTATGGTAATACTTTGAAACACAAATGTTATTTAAAAAAAATATATAAATTAAGGGGGCGGTGTTCTTCATATGTTACAGACTGTTTTAAAGAGGAGGGAACCATGA
>JANHGN010010474.1:3495-58050 GCA_024605025.1 Megaceryle maxima | reverse complement strand
TACATAAATATATATTATGTATCCTCTGATTTGTGAGGTACTGTTATTGCACAGTCTGACTGTTACTGCATTTGGATAGTGTTTTGTCTTCGAGTAGGCATTCTCTAGGAACATAATGGAGAAGTAAGCATTTTTCCATTTGTGTGAGGTTGCCAGTAATATGTTTTTACTTAAGTGGAGATTCTGCCAAACTTCATACCGATTCATTTGTGAAACCACATTGGGTGTTCTGCATTTCAGCTCTTGGCTTCCTTTATTGTTGTGAGATGTGATCTATAGATTTATTTATTGTAACATACTGTGCTGTTATTGTTGATGCTGATAGCAGAAGCTTAGATTAGGTGGTTAGATTATGTCTAGCAGTCTACACTAGACACCTTAATTTCAGTGGTTTTTAGCTGTCAGAGTTACTTTTGGGATGAAATTCTTCATCCTAGATCTCTGTTGGAGAGTGTATATTTGAGTTGCATGTATTTCTAAATAATTTGAACTTTTAAAGAAAATACGAATGCTGTCATGTGGGGAGAAGTTTCTTTATTCTTTGATGTATCAATGCTGTTGAGATCTGGTGAAAATAAAAGTTTGTGGGCAGATCCAAAGTTAGGATAGAAGTCTTCCTCTGAAAATGTGTTCAGGTGTGTTTTGAGTAATAAACCTCAGGAAATTGGCACTTGTACAGCCACTAACAAATTCCCCCAGTACCAAGAATGCAACTATTATGAACTTTGACTTTTTTTATAGAAGTCAAATTGACTTTTAGGGAGACTTTAAAATTAAACATGACTTCTAGGTGTCTGATAACCTGAGAATCTTCCAGGACTGAAAAGTAAATCCATGTCTATCTGTAAAGCAAGGGCAGGACTCTTCCTCTGCAGTTACATAAAATTGTCATTTCTATTCCCAGTTTCAGGCTATTGGCCCTTAGAGGCTTTTGGCAGTGCAGGAGCACATGCTACTTGTGTTGCACCTTCGCTTGTAGTAATTCTGTGTGACAGCTGAAAGTGAGGGCTGTGCTTCCCTGGACCTATTTAACTTTTCTTATCAACAAAGCATATGGCAATCTTTAAAGCTTCATGAATGACACTGAAAGAAGCCACAGCAACAGGAGATACTTGAGCATACTTCTGATGTTTTCAGGGCATGAGAGGCAGAGAATATAGTCATGCTGTGTGTCTCAAAGGGCCTTTGAGTAGGTTATTTCAGCTTGAAAAGAGATTAGATTTAGATGACTGCAGTGTCAGACAGTTGTAACTGAAGGTGCCTATTGAGAATAATTCCTTTCTATAACAGGATCCCAGCAGTCCTGTCAATGATGAGTAAGTGGAGTGAAGAAATCACCCATTTGTTGCAGTGGGTGATAGGGAGGCGAGAAAGAGTATGTCTGAAAGGAGACATCCAAAAGCACAAGCTATGTGAAGTACCTTCTTCCAGTACCAGGTCCTCCTAGCAGCAGCAACTGCGAACAACAGGGAAGTGGCAGGGAAAGAGCAGGGAGGAGAGAGGGATGCTGGTTTTCCTGTTCTTTTTCAATTTTGAGAGATTTGTATTGCTTTGACTTCATGTACATTTGTAAATATAATTATGTCCATCTAGCAGTTCTGTACATTAGTTACTTTCCTTCAAACACTCAATGCTCCTGAAAGCAAACTTTTCGCTCTTGTAGGAATAATGTTTTCACTTGTAATGCTGTTTGCAATGGCAGTATCTGTAATATCACAGTTTCTAATTGTGTCAGATTATTTTATGTAACAGCAGATACTCTTCAGATAGCTCAGTTGTTTGTGGAGCTTTCTAAATAAAAATTCTGGAGGTGGGGGGAAGATGTCCATCTATATGCAGTTATAGTTATTGCTAATATTAAATTGGCTTTTCACATAAAAATTCTCTCAAACCTAACTTTTTATATTTGGTTAAACATCGTTGGCAGCTAAAGCAACATGCCTACTGCCTGTTTAGTTCTTTTATTGGGTTGAACTAGAGCTAACATTCGTATAAAATACATTTTGACATTTGAATTTGACATAAATGTTTCAGGGAAACAGTTTAGACATGCATCCTTCATGGGTGATTCTCTTGTCAGCATTACGATGTTGTACTGTAAATATACTTTGGAAGTGGGCTTTCAGTAAAATCAGTGATGCATTTATTACTTGTTCCTGGTCTATTTTTTCGTATAGTCTATAATCACAGCTCAAAGTTACATTGTCACTTTTTTTTATTTAAGTTAATTTTCTAGAAGTTAGTTTGTCATTTTTAAGTAAGTCAAACTGGATATTCCTGTGTTACTTTTTCTCAGTGATTATCTCTCTGCTGAAGTAAATGTTAAGTCTAATCTTCTGATATAAGACTAAATAGAAAGAGACATTGTCAATTTGAATGTTTTAAAACGAAATAATTTTGAAATCATGATATAGTATCCTTTATATATCCCATTTCTCTACTTACAACAACAACAAAAAAAGACTTTTAAAGGAATGCTTAAGGCTGTCTTCTTTATTCCTCTTGTTTTCCCCTACTCCTGTAGGCCCTGACTGTCTCTGCCAGCATCCTACTTCTCTCTTACCTGTCTGTCCACAGCTGCTTGGTGCTTCCTTGGTTGTAGCTTTCTCCTTAGAGAAACGGCTGAATGAGCCCTTGGTTCTTCTGGAGAAGACCACTCACTGCAAAGGTTGTGCTGCTGATCATCATGAGCAGAGCAAGTTAGGGGAAATTATTTTTCCCTTTGGCTTTTTTTGATAAAGCAGTTACAGTAGGATGTAGATTATTTGCTTTCTGACTTTAGCAGTAGTAATGCTTTCTAATTGAAACAGGATTTTGAATAAATGGGTTGCTCTGGTGGTACGTGAGGAGAAAAAAAACCTGTTTGCATCTAATTCAGAGCAGGGGGGTTGGGCTAGATGACCTCTAGAGGTCCCTTCCAACCCAGACATTTCTGTGTTTCTATGTAGTTTAGAAGTATTGAAATTGCCTTTTAGGATTTTATTATCCTCTATGCAATTTCATTTGTAGGGAGAGGGGGAAAAAAAGGAAAGTAACAATGAGATCCCTTAATGAGATGAACTTCTGTTTATGCCTAGACTTGGAAGTCTGCCCTTTCTGTAGGGGAAAAGATTTAATGTTTGTGGCTCGTTACTCTGTGGAGGAGGAACTTGTTACCCCACCTCTGCAATGGATGTAAAAAACCTCTGAGGCATAACCTGACCAGTAAAAGTCCTGGCCATAATGGTCTTGTGCAGATCTTGATTGTGTTGTTGCATGTGACAGTGTTGGTGTGTGAGTGTGAGCTTCATGATGCTCTGGCTCAGGGCCATGGAGACATTGGTGGCAGTGATAGTACTGGCCTGTTTACCAGGGGGAGACTGAGGACGAGGCTTGGCTCTGCCACCTTCCACAGTAGCCAGCAGAGCTGAGCAGATGCCTGAGGGCAGAAGATGCTCTGCCGTATTAAAGGGTGCTGCATATCCCACCCTGGCATATGTTCTCCATAACTCCCTGTAGGAGTTGTCTGCATCAGCCAGAGCGCCTCTAGGGTCTTCGATGCTGCGCTGCTGTGGAGTCTCTATCCAATAAACTCTTGTTCTCATCTGGGATAATTATTGTTTTAATGTTGTAGTCTCTTTTTTCTGTAGCCCTGATCTCTAAATTATTGTTGGGTGGATTTCTTGTTGTTGCCGTGGTTTATGTTTTTGTTGTGTGTGTATGGTTGGGGTTTTTTGTTTGTTTTTTTTTTTTTTCTTTATTAGTAGCAGCTGTTGGTTATCAACTGCAAGAATAGTCTTAACATTTTAACATCAGACACTTAAGAGTAAGCGAGCCTACGCTGTAGTGCGGGAATCAGCAGGGCACACAATTCCATTCACTTAATTTTCAAACAGTTTCAGGTTTTCTTTTTACTTACAGCATTTGAGGAAGCTAGGATTGTTTGGTGAGTTTTCGGTGTAGCACTGTTTTGGAAGAAAGAGCGTTGACTCTCTCTAAATCTGTTTCTCAGACACTGTTCTGGGGTGTGCATATTATACTCTTCTGAAATGTGTACATGGTACTAAATTTTTAAACTGAGGTTCAGAAATTTTTTCATGTTATCAAAACCTCAGTTGTCAGCTACAGAGGCTCCAAGCATTCCTGTCAATATGTAGTAGATTTTGGAGTCTCCACTCAGGGAAGTTATTTGAAACATGACTGGATGCAGCCCTGAGTAACTTGCTTTGGTTGCCCCTGCTTTGAGCAACGGTGTTAGACCAGCCAATCTCAACAGGTGCCTTTCAACTGCAGTGATTCCCTGGCATTCAACAGTTCCCAAAAGCTCATTCCAAGACCCTCACTCTTTGTGAGTGGCTCATCTTGCAGGATCCAGACACAAGAATTTAATGATGCATCCAGAGAGGTAGGTGTGGAGTAGGTGCCCATTGCCCACATGGTAGGGTAACTGTGACTCTGCCAGCATTTGCAGGCGTAGGTTCTGATCATCTGTGCTTTCTGTATAATGATCTCCAGGAGACTCTTCAACTGAGTTCCAGTGCAGCTTGCTTTCTTGCTGCCCAGATATGAATTGGCAGGAAAGCTGTGAAATAATTTGCTCTCTTTTTGAAATAACATATGCGATGAGGAGAGAAAACAGGGCTTTGAATGGGGAATGAGGAAATCAGTAGTTCATTTTAGGGCTTTGGTTTTGAGTAGAAGTTGGACTGTTCATGGATTTATTTATTTACTTATTGTTTGACATCCAAGACAAAAGCTGAATATGAACTTCCTGGGGCAGACTATTAGTAAACAACACGGGTGTAGTAGTGAAAAAGAATGACGCAACTGTTTGCTTTCATTAGTGGCTTTATTTAATATTGTTTAACTGTGACCTGCAGCTTCTCAAATGTTTTAAAGAGATTTTCTTATTATAAATGGGGGGGCGGGGGGAGCAGGACTGTGTCAGAGAACCAATGTGGTTAACAAATGCATGTTCCAAGATTATTTTTCTGAAAAATATTTGTAATTGGACTCATGAATAATTACATGTATAAATGTGTTAATGAACCTTTACATTGTTCTAAGGTATTTTATTGCTAGAATTGTAGGTGAGAATCTGCTGTGTAATACACCTATGACTGGAGAATCATTTTGGAAGTCATGGTGTAAAAATTAGAACATAAAATAATTTAGCTGTTGTTTTTATGATTGAGATGTAAGTATGTTTCTTCAAAAAGTAGATAACCATCTCATCCTATGCTTTCATATTTGAATAACTTTAAAAAGACTATTTTATAGTGGGGGGGGGGGCCTAAAAAGGAATTCATTAAAAACAAAGCATGAGAAATTTCAGTCCAGAAGAATAATTTTTTTAAGTGTTTGTAACTGGATGAAAAATGTGTTTTAAATGAAGTGGTCTTTCAGCATATGTTTATGCCAGTTCTGGTGATATTACTCATGGAAAGTCACCAGTGTGGATCTGTCACAACCTGAGGGAACAAATTATTCCCTTTTAAGAGGAGGAGGAAAACAAATACAGCACTACCTAACTGAGCTTTTATTTCACTAATTTCAGATATTTATTTTTGTCAGGTTTTTTTTTTCCTTCTTTAGGTTACAGTCTTAGAGAAGGAATTTGTTTTCTGTGAAAACATGAAAGTCATGAATCCATTTCAAGTTTGCGGGGATTTGGTATGAATTTTCTTTTTTTTTTTTTTTTTTTTTTTGTAATACTAAATGAGACAGTATCCATTTTTAAATGGTTAAAGGATAAGCAATAATACACCTAATGTTTAGCTCATTTTCATTTGGAGATAGATACATTTGTTTCAAACTAGCATCTCAATGTAGATGCCCAGCAGTCGCATATGATATCAGTAAAATAATAGTATTTAAAGCTGTGACTATGAGGAGCACCAGAGAAGACAAGAAAGAAGGGGCCTAGAGGCCATTAAAAAAAAAAAGTATAATTTAATAGCAAAATATTCAATCTACTTATATTGCTCTACAGACATTTAAGTATGTCGTCTTACCTTTATGTCTGGTAAAACGGAGCTATTAAAATATGTTTAAGGTAAAACAAGCTTAATTTTAATTTTTTTAGCTTTGAATGAAAAATTTTACCTCTTTCTGAATAATGAGTAGCACAGCCATCGTCTTAACTTTCCTTTTTTCCTTAGTCTGCTATAATCTTTTTTTATGCTGTAATGCTGAGGTTCCCTCATAGGAAATGAACAGATTTTGCTGGAAGCTCTAAACTAGTACCTCAGTTTTACAACCTTTTTGTGTAGTGAAGAAAAACAGTTTCCTTGATGGACATAATGGAACACTTCTTAATCAGCATCAGCTTTGAATAGTCATAATCTAGAGTATGTTAAAATGTTTAAGCAAACATGTTTTCCCCATATTAAAAAAAAGAACAAAAAAACAGCCCACAAAAATAACAACAGGTGAGGACTTCAAGAATTGTAAGACCACTGTCATGATTAAGTGTGTGTAGAAATTATTCTTGAGAGATAGCAGCATATAATTTTGATCAGGTCTCCCAAGAAGCACCATTTACTTTATGTAACACTTGTCTCCAGGATGTTGAGCTGGAGAATAAACACAAGAGGTGAATGTATCTTATGTGAACTAAAGCAGACAGCTTTTTTTTTTTTTTTTATTTAGGTGAAATCCAATTCAAAGTAAAGTAAGAAGAAAGGACATAGCTAGAAAGATGTGGTCACAGTTTTCCTTAGTGCTTAATACCTCAAAGTTTTTCCTGCCAGCATTCATTCTGATTCCAGGATTTTTAATTTATTTTTAGTTTCTTTATGTGGAAAATCTGGGTATTTTGGAGTACAACAAACTTTTCCAAGAAGTGTCTGTAGGTTAAAAATATTTAATATAATGTCCTCAGATACAATCTAGATGTTAAGATGGATAGGGAGGGAATGGAGAAGAGCAGCAGTGGAGGTTCAGTGATTCCCTCCTACCATGCAGGGAGGTTTGAGTACATTGTGTTGCTGAGCCCTAATAGAAGGGTTGACTCCAGCCTTCCCATGTGGATCTGTGCTTGGGAGAGGGTAGCTTGCTAAGGAGAGATTGAGTACTTAAGATCAGTGGTATTGTAAGAAGGGGGGAGAAAAGCAGAATAAAGCCTGACTTGAGCCAGTGCTGCAGGCCAGAATTTTGCATCAGTCAGGGCTGTGGAGGCTGCATGGCAGCACTGGCCAGACTGCCTCCCAACTGCCCAGAGTGAGCATTAAAGAAAATGACAGTTGCTGGAGGTGCCATTCTCCAAGAGGCATTTTGCTCCATATGTTGTGGTCTTGTCCAGTTATGCTCTACTCAGGGGACAAAGTCTTGGTGAGTGTTAGCATGACTCTAAGCTCCAGCCTTTGGTCTGGTTTAAATAACTGTGTTTTAGCCACAACAGCTGCTGCATCTGTGTTCCATGTTCTATCAGAAATTATTCTTAGAGTGACTATAGCAACTGAATAGCATGTTGTAGCCTTTCTGGATGTTTTAAAACTGACCATTCACATGTGACTCTTAATACAATTTTTGACTAAATCTGAATGCTCTAAGAAGTTCACTGACAATCTGTTTGAGAGGTCTGTATTCACTGGAGAACCTCACATGCACTCCTTAATGGATCATCTGTGTTTTAAATGTCTGGTGTCCCACAAGAAAAGGGTGATGTGGTAGGACAGTGTGTGCATTAGGCAAATGTTTTGTTTTGAAAATTAGACTTCAGGCAGACCTCCGTTTCCTCAATTATAAACTGCTGGTAGCAATGCCAAATATAGATGGCACTAGCAAAGTCTAGGTATTTCTTTATAGAAGGAGTCCTTTTTTTTTTTTTAAAAAAAAAAAAAAGGTGTTATTTGTTCCCAAAAAATTAGTTCTTGATGCTTTTATAATACTCTAACTTGAATAACTGTGTGAACATGAACTGTGGAGTTCCAGGGTTTTACCCTTTGCCTTTGCAGTTTCTAAAAGCAGACAGGATGAGTCTTATCTCTTGCAAGATCCTGAATGGCTGGTGAAACACCAGCTTTCACTATGTGCTACTACTGCAGAGGGTTCTGCTTGGATAATCTGAAGAAGAGCTGCTGTCAGGACAGCATTGGTGAGAGCTGCCTGTGTTGAAACTTGGAGCTTCCTTTGATCTGCTGTGTTTCATGGTGTTGGGTTGAGCTTGTGGGCTTCAATCAAGCTTTTGAGTACTGGGAGGAGCAGAGGCTTAAATAATGCTGCCAGTTGAGCCCTTCAGTGTGGAATGATTTTGCCACGCTTTTGGGGGAGCAGCATGATCTTTTTGGACTGTGCCATGTTTTTAATGTGTGCATCTAGGCAATTTCATTTTGAGAGTCTCTACAAATACATGAAATGTGTTTTAACGTTATCTAGTGTTTATCTTCTTTTTGAAGCATGACTGCCAGTATTGTTTCTTTGTCTCCCCGTGCCCTTCTCCCAGTGGGTAAAAAGACGTTAGGTAAAATCTTGTCATGTTTGGCTGCTTTTTAGTGTCGTGTATGCGCTTTGTTCCCTTGAGGTCACTGGGACGTTTTAGTTGTGTAAAACTGAGGGAGTGCTGGCAGGATTGGCCATGAAATTATAAAGTGTATTCATAAGGTGAATACCTGTTTTCAGCTAAATTTTTATCTCAGGTTCCCACTAACTACAGTAATTAAAGTAAAAATAAATTACTTAACCATCTAAGTAAAAAGCAGTTAACTTGGAAATAGATTTTGGACCTGGAGTTCAGATTTAAAAGCTCTCCACAAGAGCAGAAAGGAGCTTCAGCTGCAGCTGCTTCATGAGCAGTGACAGGACCTGTTTTCTGAAACTGTCAATGAAAGCGATGGGGGCAGTCACAGGTGACTGTCACCTTCAGTCTTGAGACATGCCACCCTAGGTCTTTCACTTTTCACTGTGGACATGAGACATGTATTTTCTTCTGGGGATGAATCCACAGCACCAGTTTTGTTCTGGTAACAGCATCTGGCACTAGATTGATTTAACAGGCTCTGAGGTTTGCTCTTTTCAGATATGCACTTGTACAGCAGCTTCTGTGCAGCTCTGACATGGCCACACGCTACTGTTGTTTTTTCTGCCTCCTAGCACCACGTGTGAAGCTAAAGCTCTTTGACACCTGCCATTTGGACCCTTTTCTTACTCAAAAATGTCATCATTTTCAGACAAGATGAAGACAGATATCTGATCATTCTTCCCTTTGCAGGGATGTGCTGAGGGCATGGTTTGTACACAGATGAATAAAGAATTCCTGACCATAGCTATACAGTTAGTTTAGTATGGTAAGTAGTTTTTTGGTTTAGGGTTTCATAGAACTATGTTTTATATAGAAGAAATTAAAGCATGGTAACTTGTTATGTCATGCAATAATTCTCAAACCTATTTCATACAGCAATTATCTTACCATTTTAATGGCAGGAAATTTCACACAACTTCTTTGGGGGAGGGTAATGAAGGTAGCTGAGGAATTGAAATCAGAAAATTTTGAGCTCTTGTAATTCTGTAATGAGTTAAATGTTTTATGTGGGATATATTTTCTGCATTCATCCAGATGTAGAGGTTGGTAGATCTGGGCTGCATTTTCCTAAGTAGTAACTTTTTTTTTAAAAGGAGAAGCTTTTAAATCTTATGCAGTAATTGCTTCCCTCCCATATTCTTGAAGCCTGTTTTGTGCTGACAAATAGGCAATCAGGTTGTGTGGCTCAGAACATAATTGTCCTTAAGTTTGAAATATCCTTTTATGGTTATTACAGGAAAAAATAATCTTAGAATGTGAAGTCAACACACAGCTCTCTTTAACAGTCCAAAGCAGTGAAAGTCAAAAATGTTGGGCTTTGTTAGCCCTAATGTTTCCCAGCTTGCATGGCAGTTGATAATACTTGAAGACAACTGTATCAGTAATTGCATTTTTTAATATACTTACTGATTTTTCAGTCTGATATACATTTCTTCTGAGATTTGGATACAGGTCTTTTTAGTTAAACGGGCTTTGATTTCTTGTACTCCTTTTAATTTCTTACAATTACTCAGTGAGTGTTTTATGTTTTATCTGATGTTGGAAGACTAATTTGGTATTTTAAAACATTAAACTTTTGCATATTGTTAATCTGAAAATGCATACGCAATTTTGTAGCGAAATTTAGTTCTGCATAAGCATACTGGAAAAATGGAAAATCAGATCATGCTAAGACTGTTATTTTTAAGATAAATCTCTTATTTGAAGCAATGATACAAGCTGTGATTAGTTTATCTTGCTAAACACTGATAGGTACAGGCCCAATTCTTTCCTCTTCTGTAGACTCTTAAGAGCTACACTCTGTTCCAGGAAAGCCATCAGCCTAACTGGTGCTAAATCATTTGTTTCTGACCGGGAGCAAAATAATCCCTAGTGCAAGGATGGTTGCCTTGAAATTCTGTCTCTTCAGAAACTGCTTTATAAGGTACTTACCCATGGTCCCTGCTCTATGGTCAGAAAGCTGTTTTGAAATTAGGGTTTTGGTTTTATATTTTTTCTTTGTTGTGAATTCAAAACACTAGTTGTAAGCAGCATTGCAACTAATATTTTCTATGAAAGCTTACAGAATGTGTCTGAGGAACAATAAAGGGTCTGTATCACTGCTTATCATTTGATATACTGCCTGAAGACACTCTGTGGGCTTAACTTTTTGTGTGCTTGAGAGATCCTGAGCAGGAACTGCTCTTTAAAACTTGTCATGTTGTGTTGTCCCCCTGCTGCCCCGATCTAATTGAATGGCTTCACTGTGCATTGCTGTAAGCTTTTCTGCAGTATTTTTGTAACAGAAGACTGTAACACCTCTTATCTAGTGTAACTGATTTTGGAAGGTGAACTTTAATATAAGCAAAACTTGTGTAGTATGTAGTGACTAGAGTTGTTCTATAGAACATGCTATAGAATGTGCTAAAATATATATAGCTATAGAATATGCTAAAACTTAAAGCTAAATCTTCCGATTATTTAAAAGCACAGATGACTTTCATGGGTTTTGGCTTAAATCTGTTGAGTAATGATTTTTTTTTTTTCCTAGTATAATTTTTTTTGAGATTGACATCTTCCTTTGCCATACCACTGGCTCATTAGAGCTTGGAGAAAGACTAGATTTTTAATTTAATCTCATCAGCCAGAATGAACAGGCTTTTAAAAATCTTTTCAGGCTTTCTTTTCTTTGCATACATTATTGAGCATATACCAGAACCTTTTTATCTTTCATTTCCATGACATATGTTCCTTGTAAGAAGAAAAGTAGTGGCTTAGCTGTGCCAGAGCCAGGATCTATCAAGCCTGGTATCCTATTGTTCCTGTGGCAAAGATCATGTGGCTGAATTAATCACAGTGCCTTGCTAAGCCTGCGTGGGTCTACAGTCTCATCAGCCTTATTCATCACCTCCCCAGCAGAAGGAACTGTGCTGTGCAGAGCGTGTAGGGACTGGAGCGTGTACATATCCAAACATGAGATTGTGGGAACGCAGGTAACTGCCCATGATGGAAAGAAACCTATAGCTTACTATTGGCAGTGATGAGGAGTCGGAGGGACTGTCAAAGCTGCTTCTGCCATGGGCAGTATCCTGCTTGACAGAAGAGGAAAGAGACACAAGTCAGAATGCAGATAGTGGTGGTATTGCTGTTTTGTATGAAGAGCTTCTTTGACCTCCCTTAGGTGGCTTCCATTAGATGCTAAAAACGAGTATGTAGCAAGACCTGTAAGAACAGATGCAGACATTCTGTTTCTCTAATACTTCCATAGCTCTCAACTGTTTCTGGGTTTAGACTTTTCTGGAGCTAATTGTGACTTCTGTGTTTTCAGTAAGGCTCAATGGATTTTTCCTTCTCCTCAGCCTGTACTTAAATTAAGTCTTCCCTGCCCCTCCTCAGTTTGTTTTTAATCACTAAATCTGTCAACATAATTAAAGCTTGTAGTATTCCATCAAATGTAACGTTCTTTTCTAGCAAATGTTATGTCATTTTTATTTAACTTCATTTTTTTATCCTTGGTAATTCTTAAGCCAGTTCTTTTAGTAACACTGTACTTCTGCCCTTTGTGGGACCCTCTATCTTTTGTTGCCACAAGCTTAAGAAGAATATATTTGTCAGTTAATATGTAAAAAGTTAGGTTAGAGGAATTAACCACAATTACGATTTTGATTAGGAAGTGAGTTATGTTTTTGGCAGATGATCTTTTTATGACCAAATATGAAAATCTGGTCCCATTTTCAGGTTGACATACCCTTTGCATTTAGGGTGACCATGATTTTTTTCCAAGTATTAACACTGGTCTCTTGTACTGGTATTGTTTCTTAAAATGTTATTATAAAGGTTTCAAGTTGTAAATCAGGCTTTTGGAGACTGTAGGAGCAGCAAGTTATGTAAAATTTGATAAAGTTTCCTTTTTCTGTAGGTTATTAATCCATTGTTACATTTGATTGTGGGTAAATCACTGTAATAAAATAGTCTGAAATGTTGGTATGGTTCATGAAAATGTCAGGAAGCTGCATTCTTCTTTAACCCTAGAAGCCACTAGCCTGATACATATTTTTTTTTTTTATACATACATGAGATCGATGCACATAGCATTGCAAAGATTTTCAATGAAAATTTCCTACCTGACAATCTTAAGTTTTTAAAAAATGTACCATTACATGAATGTACATGAAACTAATGTAGGTAAACTGTTGGTAACTCTAGTTTGTTACGTGTAATCTTTATCGTTACGCATTTTTGAAGATATGAAATTGCTTTTTTTAATGTAAGTGTAATTTTTTTTGTCTTCTACAAGAAAGGCATTTTTCATGTAAAAATTGAGATTGAAAAGCTGAATGTTTTGAACAGATCTTCAGATTATCTTTTCATATCGAATATA
Source organism: Megaceryle maxima (assembly GCA_024605025.1). Lineage (NCBI taxonomy): Eukaryota > Metazoa > Chordata > Aves > Coraciiformes > Cerylidae > Megaceryle > Megaceryle maxima. The sequence goes on along the minus strand of JANHGN010010474.1, from coordinate 45,190 downwards.
TGCCTATATAAGATGTGTAAGAAAATAACTTGCTCTACTAAATATTAAAAGGCTCCTTAAAGTATTTAGAATACAGCAGGCATGGTCTCTAGCATAAAGCTGAGTGCCCACCAGGTGGTGCTAGTGGAATACATTTAATGTTGGTTTAACACTACTTAAAGCTGTCTTAACGAATGTGAATGAGATAGGTGCAGTATAAGAAAACTTACTTGCTGTGCAACAAGCCTGTTTGTACAATTAAAAAGAGTAAATTAAAATATTGTGAAGTGGCACGATTAACTGGCACTTTCACTTCTAAAAAGTTGGTTATAGATAATGAAGAAACAAACAATCTATAGGATGGCTCATGTGCGAAGCAAAAAGTATAGAAGCATGGTCCCAAATTCTTTACCTGCTTTTTTTGTTATTTCAGAGCGTAATTTATTAAACTTGTGCATTCATGTAGTGTAAGCATGTCATACCATGACCACTTGCTTATTAATCTACTACATTTTGACCTTAAATGGCAAAATAACTTTTTAATAATGTTTTAACTGTTGCGATTTGGTCAGTGAAAGAATCTTTTAAAGAACGCACAGAAAAAAAGGATCTCATTTTATGAGGGGGATGGGGAAGTTTTTAGTTTTGTGTTTTAATGCATTATGTGGCTTACAAAGTCAAAGTAGAAAAATTCTACTTCTGAATTATGTATGGTTTTTAGATACATTTTTTACCAACTCTTATGTGGGCTTTCTTTTTACTCTCTTGAAAGTTGGACCCTTTAAATAAAGGGAAGAAGGGAAGGTTAGAGAATGTTGTGGACCACAGTAGTTGGGGGGGGGGAGCGGACCACACCACACAATGTCTGTGAAATAAAGTGACTGTCTACTGTCACTGCTAGTTAAAAAGCAAAATCAAGAACAACTGTGAACAAAAATTCTCAAACCTGTTTTGCTTGTAATCTTTATATTGTAACCAAGCTAAATGTTTTAGCATTATATGTGCCAGTGTCATATAAGTAACCACCTCACTGTAGCTAAAAAGAAAGTAAATAAAACCACATGACAGCTGCTAAGAGGTTTGTAAAAAATTTGGTTGATTATGGTTGAACGAAACAGAAGATGATTTCCTTGGAGTTTGTGGCTCTATGGATTTACTCTGGGTAACAAATTTATTTACTGTCTTAGGTGCAGTGGTATGGGGTTCTACGTGAGCGGGAAGTCTTCCTCCCCCCTTTTCCAACTCTGCTACACCAAATATTTCATAGAATAACTGCATGAATGTATAAAACCATCTCAGAGTGGATGTCAAATATCCAGTGTACGCTGCTTCTGAAAGTGCTTTTTATGTCTTGTTTTCCTGCTTGAAATAATTTTCTACTTGGCTTCCCCCCTTCCTCCTTCACAGTGTAAAAATTCTCTTGCACTTGAGGAAGGGAAATGTGCTCTTTTCAAGTCTTTTTTCACTCAGAGTCTGGCTTTTTTTATTTACTCATTTTAGCAAGGAGTTTTTGTACTACCTATTTTAAAATTTTGCATGATTCACTACCATAGAATGATAGTATTATTGTAATCCTCTATTGAAAATTCATAGTAGCACTTATGAGAATCAATAAAAAGTCAAGTGTGTTAAAAGTCCCATCCAGGTCACTCTGTTTTTTCACTGCCCCAAATACTGGGAGTGATCAACCAAAAAAATATAATATAGTTTATTGTATGGTATTGTAAAAATGTGTGCAAAGCACTTATTTTTGTTACTATTTTAATCTAGCTGTAATATTTATGTATGGAATTTAGAAATTGCACAAGAGAACTTTTTTAATATGTTGGTATACAAAGATTGAAGAGTGATTAGTGAAAATCTGTTAGAAGTCTGTGCTACGTGTAGTTTTTTGGGAGCACTTGCTCGATGCTGCCCTTATAAGATATGAACAGGTTAAGAGATAGTCTGCTGCATGGTTCTCTAAACTACCTGTTCATCAGAAAAATCAGTTTGATGAGGCTTCTGTCAATATGTTTGGTTTTCCTGCAGTTAGATTTTTGTGATATGGCCATATTTCTGAACTCCGTTACAGGACTATTTTCTGAATATTGTTTATAGTGAAGGAATGCATGGAATACTGAATCTAAAAGATCATTTAAATGGCTTCATTTTACCTTGCCCTATTTGTCTGGACTTGGCAATTTTTTTCTCTGTTAAACTGGTTATTTGAATGGATCTAGAGTTTTGCTAATACAGAAGACAACAGGATTTTATTCTATTTGTAATATTGAAATGTTCCTCTGAGATTCAAATAACTGTAAAACCTTACTTATATACACATACAGCACTCCAAATTCCAGTTGGTTTTTTTTGGGTTTTGTTTTTTTGTTTGCTGTTTTTGTTCTGGTTTGGTTTTGGGGGTTTTTTTGGGGGGTGGAATCTGTAAAAACAACAGTAAGAAATTCTTTTTAACCTTTTAAATCTGCATTTTATACCGTTTATTGTTAACATTTGGAACGTTGAATGGGAATGTGTTTTAGAAAAAGCTGGAGAATATCTCATAGATAAAGGGATGGGCATCTAGGTATCAGTTTAAAAAAAATTTTAAAGTATTTAAAAATGTGACCTACTCAGTGTTCTTAAATGGAAAATGTATAGTGTAATTTAAAAACAATAAATAAAAATCATAACTTTGCTTCATAAAGGTCTGGTTCTTAAGGATTGTAGTTTGCCTCCTTATGGCAAAGATAAGGTTATTCTGAATGGAATAGTAAAAGTAAAAATCACTTTGAAACTGATAGTATTCCTCTCCAGTGCAGTAGCTGTACAATGCCTTAATTATCAACCTGAAATTCAAGTTCTGTTGAAGTTATTTGAAGAAATACACTGTTGATTCAGTGGTGTCAAAATTTCATAGCTGAAAATAAACTTACACTGTGAATACTTGATTGCTGTTTTCTCTTGAGTGGAACTAGAGCACCTGAGGGTTTTTTAATTGTTGTGATTTAAATTGGTGACTTTATCATCATTACTGAATGAGTTTGAAGTGTGTGGTAGATACATGAACTGCAATCTAAGTTACTGAAAACATGCAGTCTGTTTTTCTTTGGGGATGGCAGTGAGAGTGGGGAGAAGATGGTAATAAATGCTGCTAAGAAGTGAGCTGTCAGCTCTGACTCTCTGTATCAAGCTGGGGGGTTTGAGTATTTTAGGCAGCCATGTGTATGCATACACATGGCTTGGATGCATGTAATAACTTTATTAATGAAGTTGTCAGGTAGAGTTTTGTTTTGCTTATGGAAGCTGGTTTGCCTATTTACTTCTGGTAACACTTGTTTCTTCTGTTTTTCTCTGTTGTAAAATTACTAAAGGAGGTAAAATTACTACAGGAGCTGATATCACAGACAGTATTTATAATAAAGCCAGAATTGAAAAAGAATGAATGTTTCAGATCAGGAAGGGATGTTTTGGAAATCTTTCCCTTTGTCTGTACTGTCTTTTAAAAGTGTTCAGTTGATTCAAAATACATTTGAAATCCGAGGCTTTAAAAAAAAAAATAAAATTAGATCTAGTAATTTACTTTCTTTTGGCTGTGTTATTCAGTTATGTGGTGTTTTGATTATTTGTCATTTTATTTTTCAGCATTGTCAGTGAAGCAGGAGCATCTATCTACAGTGTCAGTCCAGAAGCATCTAAGGAAATGCCAGACCTGGACCCTAACCTAAGAAGTGCAGGTATGAACTGTATTGCATTTTATCACCATTTCAACATGGAGCTCAAGTCTCAAATCTCAGATTCTATTGTTTATAATATTCCCATGTAACAGTATAAATAGTGAAGATTTTGGATGTTTTGTTTCTAAACTTTAATTCTTCTGTCATTTCACGTTCGAAGTTCTAGGTGTGCAAATCAATGACATCATCTTCTGCTAATGCCTGTAAAGATCCTTAGGGATGTATTCCTTCAGTGGGCTGGCATAGGAGAATTTCTGAGGATTAATACAACCAACACATTGCATAAATTTTCACAGCTGGACATATCCATGCCCACAAGAGCTGGACTTTGATTCTCTTGTCCCTCATATATACACAAATGTCTAACAATAATTAAACACTTTAAAGGCTAGGAAAAAATGTAGGAATAGAATAGATAATTTGAAGGTGTTCATTCATTATGATCACTTTGAAGTCTTAATGCAGCTGAATATAGTCCTCGAGAAATGCTATTTAATTTTTAAAAAGATTATCTATTTCAACATAATAAATGTCACTGAGATATAATACAGCCCATGTTCTTAGAAATGTACAAATGTTACCACTGTTATAATTTTTCATGTTTGGTTAGAGTAGTTTCAAGATCAAATTCCTAGCAGTTTTGTCAGTGTCCAAATTATACTCACAGATCTGGTTTATTGGAAGACAGCTGTAAGGGCAGGTTATTTTTTAATTACTTTGTGTAATTTTATTTGTTAATTTATTTGTTAATTTTGTGTATTTCTATTTGTGTGTGGATTTTTATTTCTTTTTGTCTACCTCAGCTTTTTATTTTCTTGTTTTTCCTGCAATTTGCTGTCGTATTTAATCATATATAGCATATTTGAAAATGCAATAGCACTCATGTATAAACCTTTTACAGTCCATTGTAATTGTACCATTCTTAATTTTAATGTTACTCTGGCAGGTTACTGGCCTGGAAAGCCATAGGAAGGTATAGTAGTAGATCAGCAGAAAACAGTTCTGAAGTCACATGGTATTTGGGGGTAAAACTTTCCCCATGTTCCCCTTTTCTTCTTACTTCCATGAAGAGAAGAAAGGGATTTCTGTTAACTTGATGTTTAAAGTGCATGTTCTTACAGGACTATTCTTTTAAGTGTCTATATGAGTTCTTCACTTGGCAGGTCATGCCTCTAGCTTCTTTTTGCCTGAGTCTTTCTCCCTGCCTGTGAAGAGACTCCCTTGGGCTTACTTCTCCCCTGGGCCACAGAGGTTTTGAATGTGGCATGGTGTGACCAGAGTGAATATTAGGCATATGACATTTCTGTATTTGTGACAGATGCCACAGACTTTCCCCTGGGCCAGACTTTTTTGTGTTGATGTATTAAATGTGGGTTTAGTAAATGAAAAAAAAAAAAAAAAAAAACAAAAAAACAAAACACTGAAAAGGAGGAAATCTAACAGTATACTTGTCCAAATGTACCTGATTTTCTTTTTTCTGAAATACATTTTTGAACATTGTAGACACTTACTCAGTGGTGTTCCTCAAATACAGTAAATGAAAATCTAAGTTGTAATACATAACTAATTTCAGTATTAGGTAGAGTTCATAATTTTTCCATTATTACTAAGAATTGCTTCAGGCATAACTTCAGCGATGTTGCATCTGGTTTGAAAAACATCAGCAATTTTAACATGCTGCAGCAGTACCACAGAGTGGATAGACATTGAAAAAGGGTAGGATAGAAAGTGAAAAATGTGCTTAGTTCCATGGATGTCAGCTGTTATGGAACTGACAGCTAGAAGTATATTTATTACAATAGAGTCTTTCTAGAAGTTTTAGACTTTCTTCTTGATGTTTTTTGGTGTCAATTTGTAATTAACTGTGCTAAAGCTGTGGACATTTTTAAAAAGCTGAATGTAAAAATGTGACACAACATTAGAGGGAAATATTAACTGATGTTTGGGGGTTTTTGCAAACTTTTTTCTTGACTAGCTGTTACTTTTGTACTTTTTTCCTTTAATTTGCAGCAAACAGAAAAGTGACATGGTGTCAAAGCTGAATTGCTTTTTATTTTAATTGTTGCGTTACATCATGTCGGGTTCTGCACTTACATGATAGTATTTAGCATGTTAAAGGAAGCTGACAGCTGCATGATGAAGTGTGACATTTGTAGTTAAAAGGTACAACTGCTGTGAGGTATCTGATCTTAATGCAGTTTGCCACTTTAACATTTTACTGTATGCAAACTTTCTATAAAGATTTTGACCTTTTTTGAATTGCACAGGTAGGCTTATGTTTGTCCATCAGGAACATAAATGCATATTAAATAACGCATATTATATGAGAACTTTCACATCTTATGGTATGATCTGTCATATTTGTAGTGCTGTTTAGCAATTGTTTGTCATAAGTTTTCACTTCACACAGAGAAATAGAAGACATCAATCCTGGTAAAAAAAATGATACCTTGTGAATTTCTTCATGGTTGAGTGTTGAATATGGGGGGGGGGGGAAGCCAGCAACCTTTAGCAATTCTTGGGAGTGTTAATTAAAGATATTACTTAAGCAAAGAGCTCAACTGATTATTATATTTTTCCTTTGAACAGTCTTTTGAAGGTCATGGATGACATGAGTTTATAATAAATAGTTGAGAAAGAACTTAATGTAAACTAATGGTGTATGTGTAAACTATAGTGGAAAGTCTTGATAGTTACCTGTACACCACTTTTAGCCAAAATTACACCAAAGGAGGGGTGGGGGTGGAGTGTGTGTGTGAATGCTCATTTCATGAACATTTTGCTGGTATCTACAGTGTAGAGAATGGAATAGGGCCTCTCCAGCTTTAGAATTGTCCTCCAGAGACGGCTACCTTCTTTCTGGCACTAGGCAATATCAGACCCTAATATAAATTCTTTACTTAGAAACAGATTTTTTTAAATTTTTATAGCACCAAATATGAAAATTTCACAGAATTGAAGAAACTTCTGTACTGCTACTCAAATTCCTATAAAGTCTTGCAGAGTGGGGATCGGCTAAGTAGATAGTAAAGAACTCAATGAAACCTAGTTACTTGTGTTTGAGTTGAGTGAGAAGGCATATATCCCCTCTTGACAATCATTGTAGGATTAATGAGCAGAACAGCTATTTCTCAGCCTCACAGAATTAGGAGATAAGAGGCTTACAGGCCAGAGCAATAAAAGGATTTCTTACTTGATAGGCTGAGGAAGTTCAGCTGCAGCAGATTAGGAGGGTTCTGCCTAGAGAACAAACCACTGGAGTTCAGTAATGGAGTTCAGTAATGGAGGCTTTTTGGATGAACTTGTGATAGGGTTGCAGCCTGATAGAGAAGGGAAGGCACAGATTCCTTGAATTCTCTTTCCCTAAAGCTGTGCCTAAGGACAGGCTGAAGATTTGGGGTGGGAGTTTCTGTAGGGGAGAGTGGACAGCATATAAAGAGAATTTAGCAAGCTGGAAATGTTGATCACTTTGTGGAGCTTATTGATATGTGCCCTCTCAAGGCTTTGTGACTGGGTTAGTGGAACAATAATGAGGGAACTGTGGCTGCCCTCAGAGAAGTAGTAAAATGTTTTATTTGGTGGAGATTTTGTAAAGCTGTTGAATTCATATTTGCTTGACTGTCCTGTTCGTTTTGGTGTGTTTGTGTTTTTTTCTTTTTTTTCCCCTTTTTTCCCTGAGCTACTATCAACATAACACTTCACATTTAACTTTTGGTTAGCTTTTATTAATGGCAACTTCAGGTAGGTTTTTTTCCACTGTAACTAAAATCTTGGTTTACTCTAGATCTCTGTGGCTGATATTTGCTTTTGCCTTGTTTTTTTTTTTTTTACTGGTAGGCCTGGATGCAAGTTTCCCTTTGAAGTAGTTTTAAGTACACTGCTCAGTGAATGGTTACTTTGCCTTCCAAGTTTACTAGTAATTCTCCTTACCATTAGTTGTCTTTCGTTACCAGAGTGGTTGGGAAGACCATCTTGATGTGGTATTCTTTGAATAAATGTGTAAAAGGAAAAAAGCTAAACTCAGTAGCGACAAGCATTCCTTCTTCAAATGAATGGAGAATCAGTCTCAACCTGGTTTTGCTTGGTGTCACTGGGCCTGGGAACTCTGGAATTGAATGCTTTCCCAAAAGTTATCTTTTTTACCTTCTTCCTGTCCTATATAGTTTTGCCCAAGGGTTTATTTTGTTGTGCAGAACCTGTATCCCTGATGAAAAGGCGGCATGGGAAATAGGAGTCTGTGCAGGTGTTAGTGCATAGACACTGCCAGACTATTTTTTTTTTTCCTCTCAAATAGCACTTTCTATACTTCTGCAATTCCCTTTTGTTGCAAATGCTTGTTGGCTTGAACAAGTTTGACTGGGCAAAATGGGAACACTGTGGAGGGAAAGGAGAAGCTTATAGAAAGTGTAAGCACATATGACTCATGTTGAAGGACTGACACACAGAAATACAAAGTTTATGTACTTTCTGGAAGCCTGGAAACTTTGCTAAGGTATGGTTAGGTAGTGGTGGTTTCATTGTGGTTTCATGTCCTTAGTACAAAGAGGATAAAGGATGCACCGCTTGTTTGCCGTGTGCTCACATCAGAACTTTTTTCTTTTGCTGCCTCTCCACCTCTTGAACTGGATACAATGATGAAATGAATGTTGCTTAAGAACTCTTAAGAACTGCTGAATTGTGTTGAAACAGTGGCCTGATGGTGGAGAATCACTACGAGGCAGTGGTCATGCTGGAATCTTACCCTGGTTTCAATATACTCTGTTATATCAAATGAGAAGTGCCTTCATTTCATTAAGTTGATTGATTACCTTTCATTTTGAGATGACTGCTCTAACAAATAAGCAATCTTTTCTTTATTTCACTGTTTAAAAAGCATAGTAAAAACCTAGTGTGCTTCATTGCCTTGATTTATAAAAATGCAGACAAACCAGAATATGTAGAATTCTTAAAAACGGGATGAGATGAGAAATGAGTTTACGTCTTTTCATACATCACATTTGTGTGATCACGTTAGAGAAGATCTCATGTTAAGCATCTCTGATTTATTTCCATACCTTTAACGCAATCTTATGCATTTGTTTTTTAATAATTTGAAAATCTGTGCTCAGTGCTGAAAGAGCAGCAGTGTACTTGGGCTTGCCTAATGCAGCAACTATAAGAAAGGTTGGAATTGTTTGCTTTTTTTTTCCTCTTTGATATGAAGGGCCTGTGGTGCTCTGTCAAGATCACATCACTGCATCACCCAGTTAGGAAAGCAATGAATGTCGATAAAATATTCCCTGAAGTTACTTTTTTTGCAAAGATTTGGAATGCTAACAGGGCAAGCGTGTGTGTCGTGCTGCATGCACAGGTATGATCCAGTAAAAAAAAAAAAAAAAGTGTTACTTTTAAAGGATGATTTCTGAGGATAAAGAAGAATTCAAGAGAGCAAAAGGTCATACAGTACAGCTTGCCTTAGCATTGTCAAATCCCATCTGCTTGTCTCCTCTCCACAGGGCAGAATACATTGGATTATTGTACACTTAAAGTTCAGCACACCACTTGCACTTTTCCTTGCAAAAGAAAGCCTTATAGGCTTTGGGGGCTTGTTAGGACTTTGAGACTGTCATGCTACAGGGTTTTATTCCCTGAGGTGCTGTTAAAGATAGAGACATACTGTTCATAGCTGTCATACTGGCCAGCAAGTAGAAGGTAAAGATTGGAAAAAATGTAATTTCTTTTGACTTTATCTTAAGGAAAGTAAAACAATTTGATGATTAGATGTGTGGGACATAGTGCCTTGATGTCTACTTGAACTAATTTCTTCATCTTCTTAAAAGAGCACTACTCCCCCTTGGCTACTCAGGAGAGAAGGTCATTTTTCAAAAACTTTATTGGACAGAAGTCTTGCCATTAAACCATTCACACTGCTTTCTAAGTGGAATCTTCCTTATACAGTTAATCATAGAGTACTGGTGCAAGTTCCACAAGTTTGCAGAAAGACTTAGAAGGAAAGAAAGGGAGCACTAAATTCTTATGTGTTAAAACATTGCCAGTCCATTTATCTGGTTTCTGTGCCATTGCAGCAGTATAAAATTAAATTATATTCCATCTTTCATCTGTTGTGCTCTGTAGCATCTAAGAATGAGTTTAATTATACTTTTGGAAGGGAAGAGATGCAGTGGTTAAACAAAATGGATGGGAAAGAGCAGTAATGGGGAAACTGCAGATAGTCTGGAAATGACTGGAGCTCTTACAGTTGTGCATGGATGTGTGTGCTGGCATAAAGATTTTGAGAGAAAAAAAAATGGGCTTGAATTGCCCCAAACCAGTGGCACAGTGCTGAATGGGTTATTACACAGGTGTTAGATATGTTTGTGTTCTTTACTTTCTTCTTGTTCTAGACAAGAATCTAACATTTTCCAGTCTGTGCAAAATTCATGACGTGTGAGAGATGGTATATAATCACTAACATTATGCTTATCGGCACTGTATTTCCTCTGAAGCTGTAAAGTGTAGTAGTAGTAGGCTAGAGTAGATGAGTTTGAGCTACCTGCAAGATCAAGACTCACGGAGATTCCCCAAGGCTTCTGCCTTGATACAGAATTAATATGGGAGATTATTTTGAGCCAGGTGCAAACTCTGGCTGGTTTGGATCAGTATTTTCCCTATGCTAAGAGAGTTGGGTGTGCATATAGCTTTTAACTAAGCATCATTCTCTATGCACATGTTAATGTTTGCAGCTGATGTCTAATCATTGCATGCTTTGTGAAAAGATGTGATGTCTACCTTGCCTTTGTCTCCTTTACCTCTTTCTTACATCTGACACGAATCTGAGTTCAGCAGATGGACTTGGCCTTTTATTTACAGAGAATCATTTTCTGTGCTTCTGAACAAACTGAAAATATCCCAGCAGTTTTGTCTAAGGGTGATCTCCAGAAGCAGAGCAATAGTCCAGGCTCTGCTAAAGTTAGTTTCTCTTAGCATAAAAGTTAAGAAGATTATTTACTTTCTTTCCTCTGCATGGAACTCTGTGCACACGTGTGTCTGTTATGTTCCGTAGAAGGCTTTGTTGCTTCTTTGAAGTGTGGAGCCAGAAGGAGTACAAGATTGCTCTTCAATTTGAGGAGATTTGGTTTGCTTTTAATATATTAATATGATGCATTACTCACCAAAGCCACTTCTCTTACTATATGCATGGGAGAAGGGTTCTGGCCACTTATGAAAGGTTAATTTTTGTTGTTGATAGAAGTTAATAACTCTTGTAAGTACAGAATTCAAGTATATTTTTGCTTTTAGTAGTAACAGTAATCAGTGACATGGTGATGCAGTTATAATTAGTACCAGCAGTCTGAATGTGAAAAGCATACTGATGTCTACCTTTTAATTGAAACAGATGGGGAGAGATTTCTCCTGTAAGAGTCCTGTAAGACTCACTCGCTTCTGCGACAGGAAAATCACATCAGACTTCAATGAAGTGATTATATGTTTCTCATCTCACTTTGAATAAAAAAAAGTGCTACTATCCTGTGATACAGAAATTACTAATACTTTAGAAAAGTGGTTTTGATGGTGTGTTTTTAAGAAAAAAATACTTATTTTTAAAGCTGCAAAGCGAATATTAATTCACTTGTCGACATTCTCTCTTTAAATGTATTTCGTACTCTTTTTTTCTATTCGAGCCGTCTCTTTTAAAGATTTTTGCAGTAAATAAATAGGGCATTGTCATTCATTATTTCATTAATCTTAGACAAATAACAGATTATCAGTTTTATGGAGTTAAAAGTAAACTAAAATGTAACCTTTTTAAAACAAAAACCTGCTCACTTGCCACAGAAGAATTTTGGATGAAATGCAGCTGTTGAGCAGTTGCTTAAAATAAATTGCATACTTTAAACCCACCAAGAAGATATATGAGGATTCAAAACTGTGTCACAAATCCTGACCTACTGAGAAAGAATGCTTAATGAAAAGACTACTGTATGTTTCACTGTATCCTTTGCAAGGAGGGTGAAATTCAGGTCAACAGGATAGAAAGCTTCCAGGACTCAGGAAACCTGAACAATCGATCACTGAGTAAACATTATTGCAGATACTTATGGAGAGTAATTGATCTTGGATACAATAATAAGCTTTATAAAAGGATTTAAGTAAGTTGTAATGTTTCCTACCCTAGTATGATATATTGACAGCAATTACATATGCATTTGTGAGTTAGTCTCTGATGACCGTAATACATTATTTTATTTCATTGACATTGAAGTTTCAACCGTCTTTTAAGGTGCAAAGTTTAAATTAAAATTGGAGAAGGGATGAGTTACTTAGATGTTACAGTAGCATGTCTCAGCAAGAATGAAATACTGAGGCTTTATGATAAAAATACAGAATGCTCTCATTTATGACAAATTTGAGGTTGAACTAATAGTAGCCTAATAGCTTGTGGTTGCCATATATTTATTTGTAAAACATTGGCAAAACTATCCACTGGTTTCACATCTGGAAGCTTCACATTGTTTCAAAACACAAAACTAATGCTTCCACTCACATAAGGTAGCTAGACTGCCTCAGCTATTGACTGGGACACGTTTTTATCCTTATGTAAAGACTTGTGAGTTTAAAGGAAGGAATGCTATCATCTTGGACTTTTGGCCAAAATATTTTTCTGCTTGCAGTAGTAAGCAATACTTAAATGCCACGGTAATGGAAAGAAATGGAAATATTTTTTTTTCTTCCACACATAATGATTTCTGACAGTCTCTCACACTGCATTTGGCAGAAGTTTCTATGTTCATTTTCACTCTTATCTACAGCCGTTAAACTTTTGCATTATGGTGTGACTCCTACACAGAGCAAGACAAAAGGAGAACATTTTAATATGCAGTTGTCTGAATACAGAAGTTGGCAGGCTGCCTCTGAAGCAGGCACAGTACTTGAAACAATTTATGATAATTTTTTTATGTAGTTGACAAGATTTCTAGCTGCTCTTTCACCCTAAATAGTGTGGACATCTGATTCGTGCCATAATGATTGCTTTAGGTCTATTCAATTCCCGAAGGGAGTCAGGTAACCTTATTAGAAAGTTAGGACTAATTCTAGGTATGGTTTTTTTTAGTGCTGACAACTGACATGGGACTTGTATAGATACCATCTAGAGAAAAAGTTGGAAGCTTGCTGTTTGTTGGGTTTGGGGTTTTTTTGGGGGGGTGGGGTTGGTTTGTTGGTCTGGTTTTGGTTTTGTTTGACCTTCACTATTGAAAGTGGGTGCTTTTTTCCTCCTTTAGTCAGAAAAGATTTAGCTTGAAAAATATTATCAGTATTCCAGAATGCAAACTCTCTCCTTTTTAATCCCTGTGAAAAATGATAGCACTTGCTGTAGAAAGTACTAGTAAAAACAAAGTTATGTGACATGTATGCATGAGGAAAATAGTCTTAATTCCAAACTGATAAATTCCAAACTGATAAATTTAAGATTGAGATTTGATCTTTTTAAGACAGGAGTAGCCAGACCATTAAGTATTTTTGCAAATTCATGAGGGCACATCTCATAAGCCATTAGGAAACAAAATGCTTTAATATAATTCCATATTTTCTACAAAGATCAGACACTGACACTGTCATGAGTTGTGCAAGCAACTCTTCCAGAGGTTTCGCCTACCACACTGTTGTTACAATTCATTGCTGAAAAGCAAAAATACTTACCTATCTGGTGGGTTTTTCTTGTCAAATAACCAAAGTATGGAGTGAATTGAGAACACCAAACTGTTCAATTGCCTTTCTTACAAAATGGCACAAAATGTCTTAATGACAAGACAGCATTTCAGTAAATATGCTTTCTATAACCTCCTTTATTTCTCATTGCATTTGGAGGCAAAGTTTATCTATGTTAAAGTCAGAGGGCCACCTAGGCCATCCTGTTCCCCCAAACTTTGAAATTTTACATGGATTTAGTGCATGGCAGCACAACATGTTACTGTCATTACAAGTATTGCAATAATGTTTTCTTCTTAATTGACAACTCGAAGCTTTGCACCTATTGAGTGTGCAATTCTTGTGGTAATTTCTATTAGCAGGCCATGTCATCCTGATCTTAATACCCTGGTCAATATTGAATACTTTTTTTCACATTTTACTTGAACTAGCATATTTTTAGAATGGTATCTCAAACATTTCATATTTGGTTCTCCTGTTAATTGTTGAGAAATAGTATTTTTTTGGTTTTGCTCTGCATGACATCATAACTTATTTTGTACTTGCTTAAGCAAAAGTGAAGCATACATTAACTGTAGAAGTGAGAATGCACTATCTGTTTCAGTGTCAGTCTTCTAAAAATGCATGTTTCTGGTCATTCCTGAAATGCATTTTAAGCATATAAACAAATAGCTTCAGGCAATAGCTATATTAGTGTAAAATAGCTTAATGTTAAATAAAAAATATGGGGGGGGGGGGGAAGGGGTTTGCCATACAAGAGATAGTAGAGGCTAATTTTGACTGAATTTGTGCCTACAGAAAATGTGAACAACTCTTGCCTTTTCCCTATTGTGTTCTTTTTTATTCTGCATTTGAGAATTTCTGGAGTAAAATAGTAGCTTTAGTGCGAATTATGCAGCTATCCTGTTGGTATTGGATGTAGGAGCTGCATCCCTTAAATTGTATAACTTACTATTAGTGGATCTTCGTGCTTCAGTACTGTAATTATTAGGCTTGCTCCAAGAGTTGACTTAAGTGTCTATGTAACTTTATGCATGTGAATAGTTTTGCTGGTTCCAGTGGGAATACAGACATGCATCTGTGCTGAAGTGCTTTGCTGGATCAGGTCCTACACCTCCGCTGGAAGCCTCCTAGGGATATGACGGCATTGTCAACCTAGCTATTACGACAAGAAGAGTCTAAATTTTACTCTTTAATTGAAGGCTCCCAAGAGAAAGTTATGCTTGGAAAATTCTTTTATCAACCTATCCATGTAGTTGTCTATTTTTAAAAGATGTAATGAAAGGAGATGTGGACAGTGAGAGAAATTTGCTCTCAGCTTATCTAAAGTATAACTTTTGAAATGTGTTTTGTCATTAGGTGGAACAAAAAAAAAATTTCTAAAACATTCTATAGCTATTAAACCGAGTTTAAGAAATCTTGCTGAATGGCAAGTATAGTACTTGTACTTAGAAATAAATGTTCATAATGTTCACTAAAAATTGTAGTTTTAAATGTTTTCTGTTTTGGATCAAGACTGCTTTCGTTGGCATTTTTTTACACTTTTGTTAAGTGACAGGTGATAGGTACCACAAGTATTTTGAAGTAATTAATATTAATTATTGTTATAGGAAAGCATTTCTGCAGTAAGGTATGCTTATGTGAGTGTTAACCAATGTGCTTACACTGGTTAACCTTCAGGGATTTTTTTCTTTTTTTTTCTTTTTTTTTTTTTTTCTTTTTTTTTTTTTTTTTTGACAAGGCAGCAGATGTGATTGCCTTTGAATTCAGAATTTCTCTGTCAGAGAAGCAGACATATCACATGTCACCAGCACAGTGCTTTCTGAGCCTAGCTAGCAAACTGCCATTGTCAGCATATGTTAAAATGGATAATAAAGGATATGGAAAGTCTTGCATGACCGAGCAATGAACTTCTTGTTAACTGCGCATTTAGCAGTTCAGATCTTTAGAAGTGAAATCTCTAATGCTGCATTTAATTGATAACCTTCGCAATTGTGGTTTGAGGAGCCTGCATAGGCAATAAATGTTAGGTTGGCCTACTGTTTTGGCTTCAAATACACATGTTTAGTCAAGCCCTTTTCTGAAATGCTGTGAAGTCTTTAACACCCTATAGTAATGATAGTTGCTATTTAAATTAGTGCTGCGAAGATGATTAAGGGACTGAAGTGCCTTTCATAGAAGGAGAAACGGAGAGAACGGGCTGTTTGGCCCGGAGAAGAGGATACTCGGGGGATCTTATGAAAGTGCATAAATATGTGATGGGAGGGAATGAAGAAGACACAAGCAGAATCTTCTCAGTAGTGCGCGGTGTCAGGACAGGAGGCAATGGGCGCAGATTTAAACACAGCAAATTCCATCTGAACATAAGAAAGCATTTATTCACTACAAGGGTGGCCAAATGCAGGGATGGCTTGCAAAGACAGGTTGTTGTGTCTCCATCCATGGAGGTATTCAGAATCAGACTGGACATGATCCTGGGCAACAGGCTGTAGGTGACCCTATTTCAGCAGAGGTGATAGACAAGTCAGTCTTGATGGGGCTCTGAGATACCTGATCTAGTTAAAGATGTCCCTGCTTGCTGCAGGGGGACTGCACTAGATGACCTTTAAAGGTCCCTTCCAACCCAAACCATTCTATAGATAAGATGATGTCTGCCCTCAAGAGGTCTGTCCAACCTAAACAATTTTGTGACTCTCTAAAGGTACTTATGTGTATATATATATATATCATGTATATGTATATGAAATTCACAATCATGGTCATGATTTTATAAATAAATGTTTACGTAAAAATCAGTTACTGACTATTGGAGATACATAACGTTTAAATAGGAAAACTGGAAATATGTATCATTGAGCAAAGCACCATGAATATACATATTTACTCCTAACTCCTGTCTCTTTCTTCTAACCCTCTCTTGATTTGCTTAACAATGAATTTAAACCTAAAATAAATTTTAGTAAATGCCTCTTGAAATGATGTGGTTGTGGAGGTTATTCTGAAGATAGATTATAAAGGATCAGAGCTTTCTTCTGTCCCTCCTCACTTCTCTTATTCTCACCCAAGTGCACATGGTAGGAAAAGTAGCCTTAGCAACAAGGCCTGGCCTTGAGTTTTGGGGTTTGGTTGTTTGGGTTTGGTTGGTTTGGTTGGGGGTTTTGTTGTTGCTTTGTTGTGTTGGGTTTTTTTGTTTGCTTTATTTTGTTGCTTTGGGGATGGGGGTTGCTTTTGTTGTTTGTTTGGTTTAAAAAACCCCAAACAATGAAAAAAACCCCAAACAAACAAAAAAACCTTTGCTCCTTCTGGAAGGATGTTAGCAGTACCTCCAGACACTCCTGCTCTTCATCAGTGTTTCTTTCACTAGGTATAATGAATGTTCTAAGATCTGCTAAACCAGATAACCTGTTTTGCTTTTACTCGAGACAAACAAACAAACAAAAATAAATGTAATACTGGTAGAGTAGAACTCTTCTAGTTCAGTTTATGGGGAAAGGGAGCACAGATACTGAATACAAGATAATATCTGCAGAATTAGCAAGATTGAGAACTGACCTTTGCAAACAAGCATATTTTTTTCTGAGATTTCAGTAAGTAAAGGACTTATCAATAAACATAGATTCT
This sequence comes from Megaceryle maxima, assembly GCA_024605025.1. NCBI lineage: Eukaryota > Metazoa > Chordata > Aves > Coraciiformes > Cerylidae > Megaceryle > Megaceryle maxima. Next base: position 28,187 of record JANHGN010010474.1, on the reverse strand, counting down.
CAAAAATGCAGTTTTGGTTCCACATTTAGATGTAGAAGACCAAAGGTCTTCTACCCATGTGGTTCTACCACCCATGTGCTCTTAATGGAACCAGAACTGGTGGAAATTGCACTTTTTTTTAAAACATTATTATAATAATGACAGATTAGAAATTGATGTGTTTTGGTATGCAGTTCACATTAGTGAATTCCAAAAACTGTTTTCAAAGTGAAGAATGAATTTTATGGTCAAATTATGTAAATGCACAAGTATGTAACATATACCTTACGAAATATTAAATTAGATAAATAAGTCTGTTAGCAGTTACTCATCTTTAAAAATATATTTATTTTTTCTACATATCTGAGATCTAAGGTTAAAGTATCTTTTTGGAGTTTAATTTTAAATGTTCTAGGTGCATTTAGTATGGATACAAGGCAAAAATATAGCATATGCAGATATTTATTAACTCCATGGCCTGAAAATCTTTGATGCCTTGATTACACTTTGAAATCTCCTTAGGTCTTTGCTTGAATTACTCGGTTAAAAAGTTTGATTAATGTACATTTCACATCCTTTGTCTGACAGTGAGAAAAGAATCTATGTTATTGATTATTTCCAGGTTAAAAAAAAAAAAGATTAAATATGTAGGAGATTAAAAGAAAATATATAGCAAAAGCAATTACATTATTCTCATAGTTGTTTTCTAATTCTGTTTTTTTCAGTTTCCATAGCTAGACGTGTCCAAGACCCCTTAGCTGAGCTAGTGAAAATCGAGCCCAAACACATAGGAGTTGGAATGTATCAGGTAAGATAATACATATCATTTAATCTAAGTAATCGCACTACAGAACAACAACAAAATGCTGCTTTATAATTGTCAGCTAGTTATGTCTCCTTGAAAAGACATTCATAGAGTTGATAGAATGGTAGTAAATACTTAGAAGACATAAACTGCCTCTTTTTTTTTTTTTTTTTTCATCTCTACTTTTAACAGTTGTGATTGAGACTCTGAAATGGCTGTAGCCAGATGTATAGACTATTAAAAACATCAAATCAGACAGGTAACCTGATCTGTAAAGCTTTCTGGTTTTTTTGTGTTGTTACAGCAATGAGGTTTAGCTTTTTGTGTAAAATAGCAATGAGATACTGATCCTCCATTTAGAAGCCATTCATTTGTACTATTAAGTGTATTCTAATTTAAAAGTTTGTAATAAAAGCATTTTTGAAGTTTTTCACTTACTGAATTGGAAAACGTTTGACAAATTTTATTTTTATACATTTTTGTGGGTTATTTCTGAGAAGTAACTTTTACCTTCAAAGCGTCCTTGCAAAGTGAATGGTATTGAGAAGTGGTACATAAGTTATTGTCATTTTATAGCCTATTGGCAGCCATTCAGGAAAGCATTTATGCATGTGCTTGAGTCCCAGAATAGAATATAGAATGTGAGTAAATTTGGAAGGCTGGAGCAGAATTTGGAACAGAAAGCAGAACTGTCTGGATCTCCACTTTCAGGTTAGCACCTGAGAATTAGTAGGATGGAATGCAATTAGTAGCCTAGAATCTTTTAGTGCCACTGCTAAAGGTGACATGATGAAGGTGCTATGAAATTTTTTTAATGTATATAGTTTTGTTTTTAAATAACGGAGATTAACATCTTAGTACTGAGCATGACCTTAACCGTTCTGCAAACTCAACTTGTATTGCCGCAGACAGTAAAATGTACTTATATTGCTTTCTAACTGCAAAACTTACTGGTAAAACTAACAAATAATTAATCTTCCAGTATCAACTATACCATAGTTTTTGAGGAAAATTAGACTGAAGGACCGAAATACTGTAGATTTCTTTAACATGTGTATCCAGATTTCGTAAGTATTCTTTAATGATGGCAGCTATAAATCAGGGGGTTGTCCATCTGGCAAAGAGCAGCTTCCATTATGCATAGTTGATTTCCTTAGTTATGGAGAACCACTGCTTTTGTTTATAACAATAGCAGCATTAACAAAATAATGAAAAGTGGTACAGATTTTTGTTGGATTGTGCTTTAAGAAAAAAGGTATTTAAAAAAGAAATCTTGAAATGATTCAGCATTTTGTGAAGGTGGTTGTACTTTTTAAACAAAATTTTAAAATTTCCAACATGCTGTATTTTACTATCTGAAATATACTGTAAATTTGTAAATGTTAGGAACTTGCATCACTATGTCTAGAAGGTATAGATTTAGATACACACTACTATGTCCCACGTGCACATTGTATGAGCATACATCTAAAGCAAAAAGGCACAGCATTGATGGTGGTTGTATGGTTTTGGGACCATGACGTTATCAGATGAATGTTGCAATGAACTTATTGCAGCAGTTCGCTACTGCCTTACTGGTTGAAGCTGGTGTCATTTACGTTGCAGTGAAACTCCTATCAGAATTCCTGAGTCTCACCAGAGAAGCTATAAGATGTAGACATTTATAAGGTAGTAGAGCTTTATGTGACACTGCTGAAAGCAAATTTGCATTCTTGAATGCAAAGTCAGAAGCACTGCTGCTCTTTGGGGGTGAGAGCTTTCCTGTGGCAATCCAAGACAATTTGAAAGATTTTATCATCTTAATTTATCATCTAGTTGCTAGCTTTTTTTTCATTAATTTTTGGGATGAAATATGCAGTGTGTAGTCTAGTTCAAAAATGTACCAGGCTTTTCAGAGTTGGTTACTTTCTTAGCTCACTGGAACTATAAACATAACATTTAAATATGACCTCTCCTTTCTTAAACACCCTGAAATTGATATTTAAGAATCTGACAAACTCAGTTTTTGGCATTCATGTCCTGAAGGACAGATGACATCAGTTCTGCACTCAGCCTCTGCCTAGCCGTGACTGTGCTGATGCCAATGGCCGTGGAAGCCATATAGCACAAGTAAGATGGTGGTTTCTTGAAGGATAGTTGCACACTCTACTGTGAATTGATCCAAGTATGAACTTCTTGAAGAGATGGTTCTGCCTATTCTGCTACTCCTGCCCAATTGCCAAGATCCTTTTCTGGTGTCAGTAATGGCTACCTGATGTCTTGTGTTGGCATAAGGGAGCAGCAGCAATGCATAGCTTGGGGGAGTGGAACTGGGGCTACTGATTTCACAGCAGCTTGAGTTTTGATTGACTGGGGACATGGCACTTCTATCAGTTTAAGATAACCAGAGGTCCCAAACTATTCTGCTTGAAAAGCAATGGCAGAGGCATTAATTTCCCTGTCTCTTCTGAGATTTTTTTTTTTTTTTTTTTTTTTCCCTGGTGAATTAGAAATCTTCCCGAGGAAGGCTGTAGATTTTGTAATGCACTGTGGCACAGGAATTTTGTGTGTTCAGCTGAGTGACCTCCTTGGGCAGGAGCTGCTGCTATCAGCAATGACAGTAGTGCTACAGGAAAGTGGAGTGGTCATGTGTTAAATCTGCTAATCATAATATGAGATGCCTCAAAGTCTGTGGAGTATGTGCCTCCGCCCCCTAAGAGTACTGTGTGAAGGGGCTGTGTTTTCTGTATCTTCCATGGGATTTTATATCTCTCCCACAAGGCCTCTTGGTACTCTGTGTGCATACTTGTGGGAATATTGGTGGTTTTTAATTTTACTAGTACAGTTTTCCAAGTTAATAAGTTCATTTGTGTATGGATACTTTGGTTATGGAAATACAGAGGTCTGCTATCAAGAAACTCTTAAATTGATTCTCATCACTTGAGGTTTGTGCTTGCTTACAACAAAAAAACTTGAAACTTGTGCTTGACCATCTGCTTTTATTCTTATTTCAAGTTATGATTCTGAGTTTGTGTACTACCAAGAAAATTGGATTTGTCAGAGAAAAATAAACAGGCTCCATATCTCTGAACAGGTATTTCCTTAAAGAGAAGCACAACCTGATTTATTAGGACCTCTTTCAGACTAAATCCCAGTTGCCTAAAGGTCCTTGTCTTCCTTCATCTTTATCTCATTTTATCTCATTTAGGAAAATTGTTCTTTCCTCCCAGACAGGAACTTTGCCAAAATTAATTTATCACCTTCAGGCCATAATACTATGATTTCTTCTGTAGTTGAACATGAAGATGATGCCCATACTCTGCCTGATACAGAGTATGTTTGCCTTGCCACCTCCCCATGGCAGTTCAAAGGCAGGGAGGAAAGTTAGTGGGTCAAGATGTTGTTATGCTGCAAGCTGAATTTTGGATGACGAATTACCACTACAGTTGTAATGATCTTGGATGATATCTTGGAATATAAGAGATGATGACAACAAAGCTGCTTCACAAAGATTGTGGTTAGGGAATTAAATTCCAGATCAAAGAAAATAAATAAAAAGATGCATAAAGAAGAGAGGGGAAAAGAACCAACCAAAACCAAACCTTCCTCTCAAATAGAAACCCAACTTCACATAGGAGAATAAACCAAAGTTAGCATAAATGTTCTGTCCACCAGTTCCTATCACAGACAAGTAGCCTCAAGTAAAGGGGGAAATAAATTAATAAACATTTAAAAAGTCAAAGCCTAAACCCATATTGTAAAACAGAGAAAGGACAAATAATGCTAAAGGTTGGTATTGGTTTTTTGGGTCTGGGATTTTTTTGGTGGGTTTTTGTGTGTGGGTTTTGGTGGTGGTGGTTTTTTTTCCCCATTACTTCAATGCACAAAATCTATGGATGCTAAGAAACCAGGAACCTCTAAAGAAAGCTAGGTGTAGCTCAAACTCACCTGTAACCTAAGAACAAAATATGCTGTGTCTTGAAGCATCAGAATTTTTGACAAGTCATATATAATATAATTAAAAATTTACACCATATCTGATCTTGAAAAAGCAACATCCTATTTGTTCTTTCTAATTTTTGGAGCACTAAAATCTTTTCATGATATATTTTTGTACATGGTAGCATCTTCACTGTTTAATGTGTTTGGAAAATTAATGTGTTTGGAAAACTAAAGTTCCAAAATTATGTAAGAGATCTTATATATGGTTTTGTAACCTCTGAAGGGGAATGATGCTTGATACTAGATGTAGCTGGAGCATTTTCTGTCAAATAAAACTTATAAACAATAATCTTAAGTAGCAATTTCTTCAGGGGGAAAATAAATTATTGAGCAAATCCATGATTTATTTTCTATATATAAAGCCTAATCGGAATGCTTGATAAGTAGTAAATTTGGAAGCGTCTTCGTGTCCTTTTTTGTCCCCATGTTTCTCTTGTTATTCAAGTACATCAGTTTTGCATTTGATTATTAATTACAGGACATTTTATAATTTCAGTTGAAATTTGACAGGCCTGCTACGCTTGGGTTTTTTCCCTCTCAAAAAATTGCCTATGTTCTATTAAATGATAATGCAACTTTAGGGAGCACTTCTAATCAGATGCACTTCCTCCTTAATTGGACCAGTATTAGTTATGGTATTGCAGATATAAATCACTTTAAAATCTGCAGTCGGCTAATTAATAGGCATCTCACTGAAGCTGTATCTCAGTTTAAAGGAAGGAGTTTTTTCTTTTCTTCTAGAAGGCCACATGGAATGCTTTCTGCTATCACAAGCCAACCCCGTGTAGGTCTTTCCTTCCCTGCCTCAGAGCCAAATCATACTCATGCTGATGAGGGGGACATGGTGGGCGGTGATGGAAGGATGTTACTGGCCTCCTGCATGTGGTTGAAACCACACTTAGCCCTTTTAGTTTGTTGCGTTCTTTAAGCATCCTCTTCCTCCTTCAAAAGATGAGTGGCATTGCCACTGTCGAGTCTTTCTAAACCTTCAGTAAGTGCCTGTGTAACAAGATTGATATTAGAAGGGTGCAGTATTAACCTAATTTTTCACAGTAGTATCATGTAAATTTTTTTGGTACTCTTATGAAGACACATCATGCAAACTTACTTGAGGCAAACTGTGTTAAAATGCTTAATATTAAATATTAAAATGCTTAATAGTTAACTATATTTTGAAATATTTGGAAGGTGAACTATAGCAACATTTCAGAAATAAAGGGTTCAAAGGGCCCCCTGGGGTACATCTAAGTACAAGAGTAAGATCAAATACAGTTGGATCAGCCTCGTACAACTGTGGGCTGAACAAGCCTATGCATTATTTCTGTGTGTTGTCTTTTTCCCTGAAAAAAAAAAGCTAACTTGTTCCTTGCACTGCAGGTGTTGTCAGTCTGTTCTTACAAAACCATAGCAAAGCTAATTTGTAGCTTTATTTGTTAAGCTGTTGTGAGGCTTAACAAACTTTAGATATTTTTCTTTACCCAAATTACTGGTTTAGACAGTAAATCAAATGTTGTATTGTTCCTCTAATAGAGGAAACTTGAAAATTAGTGATTAAATAGGAAGCTGCTAACAAAAAGAAAGCTGTGAAGTAGTTTGTAATTGCAAACAAGTTGTCATGGTGTGAACATTGGCCATTGCAATGAATCACTGTGTTATGTGAGAAAATACTTGTCTTTGTTTTTCTTATATTTCACCGTTAAAAGCTATCTATTTTAAGAAACTTTATATCCTTCTTTCTATCTGATTTTGGTTCTATATGCTTTGCATAGTATGCCTTTATTTAATGATATGGACCAAAGCACAGGAGCTGGCTGATTTTTTTTTGTTGTTGTTTTGTTTTGGTTTTGTTTTTGTTTTTTTGTTTCAGTCAGAAAACTGAGTATTTAAGAACTTTATTTCACTACTTTATTTTTTTGGTTAATTGATCCATAGGGTATATGAGTAGTTAGGTGTGTTACTTGGATAGCATAGGAGAATCACTCATGGATGATGTGAGAATAAGATGACATACAATGTGCAAGTGTCTTTTTTACATCTTTGAGGTTTGATGGTGGAAACATCCTCAGACTTGACCTTGCTTTATTAAGTGTACTAAAGCAAATTTGTGGGTTTGCAGCTTACATTTTTCTGATTAAGAAAATGAGATGTCTTACTAGGTCAGCAGTGCTTTATATTGCATGATTCTTGTAGCTCTTGCGGAAACCCAGTTCAGCAGGAATGTTGTTTGCTGGTCAGAATTGTAGGTTGCAGATTTCAACACCCAGTTCAACTGCTTGTCTACAAAATGCTTCAGCATTCCTTCTGTATTACTACACTGAATTTATACATACAGCTAGCTGTATAATGAATTTCCTGTAATATAATTGCAGTTGTGAGCTTGCTTATGGTTTCCTGTACTTTATTGAAATGGTTTCATAAAGAGCAAGTTTGCTTAAACACTGTCAAAGGATGCTAGTGCTCACATCTGTGTATCTCACAGTAATCAGACCACTGAGTAATAAATGTGTATCATTCCTATTTGGCAGTATATGGCAACAGGTTAATTATGGGTCCACCTTAAGTTGAAAAAACTTACAATATGAAATATGCTAGTGGACTGGACTCTGGCCAAAACTGTAGGGTATCATGAGAGAAACTGGCTATTCTGATATTAAAGTCATTCCTAAAGAACACAGACTAAAGGATATGTTGCCATTATTGTAAATAAAAAGAATTATGATAGTAACTGAACAAATTCTAGGCTGCTCCGCATTTCATCTTGTCTCTGAATGAACTCTCCACGACTTGAAAGACAGGGACATGTGGGATAGTATTTCACAGTGCTCTTAGCTCTGCTTCTCAATAAAGGAAACAAACCTCTCCTGTGAACCTGTAGGCTCCTGCAAAGAGACTGTTGTTGCAGAGACTTTTTTTGCAGCACACTACAAGGAATTACTGGCTTTGAAATTTATGGAATAGGGAGAGGAGTACTGAAAGTTTTAAGTTATACAAAATCTTTGAGGGATGGGGTATGGTAGCTTTACCTATAAAATGTTGTTAAAGTAAAAAAAATGGAAAAGGGAGGTCTTGTCAGTAGGAAAATAGCATATCTCAAAAGAAAGTGGATATGTAGGCTGGTGAATACATTTGTGATTATTGCAAGGTTTCTAACACTCAGCAACTTACAAAATTCTTAATTATCATGTAGTAGCAATAAAGCATTACCTCTGAGGAAGACAAGTAAAAATCATATATGTTTTTGCCCATCACCATTTTTAGAGTGAATGATGTACTTTTCATTTTGAAAAGTAAAGCAGTAAAACCCTGTGAATCAAATTGCTTGAATTGCATGGGAACAAAAATCTTTGCGGACAGCGTGGTCAGGAAGAAGTAATCACCCCGTAATGTTTTTCTGGATGCTTCTCCACCCCAATGAAGTAGGTGTGCAAAACTTTTGGAAAATTCTTTTCCAAGTAAGTTTCACCTCTGGTAAGTTTGTGTAATTTAATCTTCAGCAGTAGTTTTGCTGTCTGCTAGGGATGGTTTATATCCTGTAGCTTGACAGAGTCTCTTAGGTTGCATCTACCTATTTTGTGGCCAGCAAATAGAAATCATCTGTCCTATCAGCAAAGCATAGTAAGCTTTTGCTAGCCTGCTTTGGCCAGTTATAACAATACAAAGCATTACAGAAAGAAGATAAAAGTTCTGTTATTAATTGAGTTAGTATACTGTATATATTTATTGGCATCTCCAAGAAAATGTGCCAGCTTGCTGAGGTGTGATGCTGCCCCTTTAAGGAAATGAAGGAAAATGTGTGCATGTGTATTTACAAAGAGTGCAAGAGCACAGTGGTATCACTGCATCTGCACATGTCACTCATGAAGCTGCCCACGGACTGCATCTTTTTGCATTGCTGTAGCAAAAAATGCACTGTAGACAGCATTTGAAAACTTGTCAGAGATGTGCTTTTGTAAGCAACCTGAACTGCAGGTAAATTTTAGACATTACTGCTAATAATGCCCCTTCTACATCACTGTTATCTATTATTATAGAGTATTATTATATGTCTGCATATGTGGGGTTTTCTAGAGCTGCTGAGGGTTTAGGAAAAGTAGGGAAGCTTCAGAAGAAGTGTTGGTGGGATGATCTTGAAGGTGTTGATAGGAAGCAGCTGCTGGACAGATTTGCCCTTTCTTGTCAGTTTGTTTCTGATTGCTTAATTATAAGCTCTCTTGGCAGAAGTTTGTTAGGAAGGTTTTTGTTGTCATGTGACAACAGGCATGATGCAAAGTCTCTTGTGTGATTTGTGCTTTAAGCAGATTAAAATTATAGATATTATTATTCACAAAAAATAGGTGTAAAGGCTGTTTAATTCCAGACTGCCACTAAAGCAGGAGATAGGAAATCCTGTGCAGAATTGCCAGGTTATAGGGAACCCTCTGTGCAAGTCTGTTTAATATTATAGTTTGATTGATTTTTGCCTTTCCATAACTGTACTTGGGCAAAGCTAGTTCAAACACAGGCAAGCTGAGTTATGGTCCAGACAGGCAGTTTTAAACTCTCTTTTGAGACACTGTTCTGACATGGGAGCCAAGTGGCAAGAGGAGCAAAATGGGAGTTGTGAAGCCGGAAATCCTGCAAATATGCTTGATGCAGCTTCTCTGTGCATCAGCTCGGAAACTCTTTTTTGAATAAAAGCCGAGATTGAGGAGACCATAATAAAGTCTGCCTTTCCAAAAGCATTTTGATTGAACAGCTTCTGAAGCATGTGAGATGTTGGGTTTCTGTTTATATTTCAAGTGTTTAATAACCTTAAGTGAAAATACACAATTTTAGCATTGAAAAATTGTTCTGCTCCTTTCATCTAGGCTTCAATTAGACTTTCATAACTTTGCTTCTTTACATTTTTGAAACATTCTTAAAAATATTACAGTAAAAACCATCTAGAGAGCTGTAGATTACTCTTGGCATTGCCTAGATCCACAATGTGGTATTTGTGTTCACAGAACTTGCATTTCAGGCTCAAACATTCATCTTTTATGTGAAGTAAGTTAATCTTTAGGATGCTATGTTACGTTGCTAGTCAGATTTTAATGTAAATAATATAATGATACAATTGATTAAACTATGACTGTAGTAAAAGCACGTCCTCAGTGTCCAAAGTCAGGTAAAAGTGGCAGTAGGGATGTGAATCGCTTGCTTTGAATGTTTGTGGGGGGTCATTTACGTGAATGTAAATATTATTTGTTAGTGGAATTCCGTAGTCACTGCTTGCTGTGCTGCGGTCATCTGTCGCATCTGTTGTTTTGGTTTCCTGAATTAACAGTATATTCATTTGACTCGTAAGGAAAAATACTAATATTATTGTAGTTTTGAGTGATTCCGTGTGGGTTCATAGCACAGCAGCTGTTGACTTGATATCTGAAAATCTGGAATCAGCAATAAATTTGTGTGCTCCTTCAGCAGGGGGACCATAAGTGGCAATTAAATTCTCATGATATTTTAATCCCATAACTGGCTTGTCAATGTGTATGGTTCTAGTGGTAGATATTATGTAAAATAAGAACTTGATATGTTTCACACTGAAATACATGATAATTATTCTTAGTTTGAACAAATGCCAAATTATGGAATGCTGTAAGAGCTTTAATAGGTTCATTTGATCTATGGATTAATTTTTTCTCAGTAACTGTTTACTGTAAGATATAAATAAGAGAGAAAATACATTTTATGTTTAAGTTGTGGTGAGTTGTTGGTTACATATTTGTTTGAATATTGGATTTGTGATCAAACTTTTCCTTTCTTCCTTAAAGTAAGATGAACATAACACGGGATGAATTTGAGTTAGTGTTGCTGTTCCTTGTAATAATTCTGTGACAGTTATGTCATTGACTAGATATCACTGAACACTGTAGTCTCTCTTTAGTAAGAGACAGTGTATATACATGCAAGATTTCTCTGATGTTTTGTAATTAGTTAGTTTTTAGATTTTTATCTTGCTAATAACTTTTCCTAACAAACAGGGGTTTTTTTAAAATCATTTTAGAAGCTCAAGTCATGTTTCACTAGACAATGATTAATATCTGTGACCTTTATTTTTGTATCGGGAACATAAATATACACTTTTTTCTGTGTCAGTCATTGTCTAAGATTTCATCTTTGTTCTGCTTTCCATTACATACCATGAATTATATGAAATTAATTTAATCGCTACTCCAAACAGAAATTAAATGTGCCCTAATCCAGAGTTACGTTGTTTGCTTTTACAACTGTAAGTCATAAGTAATTAATTTTCCTTGGAAAATTAATTCACTTACCATTCCCAGTAGCATCATATGTTGACACAGGGTTATAGATAGTTTAATATTTTTGTTCAGCATGTTGGCCTCAACTTTGGAAGACCTTAAAGCAAAACAAATTCAAATTTACTCAACTGTATATAATTCAGGGTTATTTAAAGTCAATGTTGTCTTTATTGCTGTCAACCAGCTGACGATGATGATTCTAAAATTATAGTCAGTCTTCCAGAAAACTGAAGTCTATAGTCAGATGTGAGTTATTTCTTTAAAAAAATAAAATTGTTTCACATCAGACATTGGGATAACATGGCCACTGGAGCGCTATCAGTAGTAGAAAAATTTAGCTCCTCGGAGAACACAACTATATATTACAAAGCCTTGGGCTAGAGGTAATTTTCTTTCAACATGTTTTATGTTGCTTGAGACGCTAGCAGGGGATTCATTATTCCTGTCGCACACAGAAATTTCCAAGTTGACTTAATTTGAAACATGTCTTTCTTTCCTATATGGGAATGTACAGAAGGGCAGCTTGTTGCAGCGTGAAGGGCAGCACAGACACCTGTGTGGGTGGCCCTGCTGCCCACAGCTCACTGTCCTTCAGAGATGGTATTGAGGAGTGTGGGCCAGAAGTCTTCCGGAATGGGAGAGGCAGCTTTTAAGTCTAATCCTAAAAGTTTGCCAGGGCAACCTTTTTTTAATTTTTTTTTTTTTTTTTCTTCCCCTCCTCTCTTCTCTGCAGCTCCATAAAACATGGTGTTTATTACTTTGGTTTATTTTTATTTATTTAAGTCTCCCAGCTCAAACTCCAGTGACGTGGTGGTGGTGTTTAAACAAGCAAGCTTATTTTGTAAATGTCCCTTTGTGTGTTGGTGGCTACTTTTTGCCTGAATGCAGGGGGTCAGTATCAGTGGTATTTAATTTAGTGTTTTGGGGGTGGAAAGTAGGAATTGATATTTAATTCCAGTGTAAAGTTACTGCTAGATCAGGCACTAAAATATTATTGCATTAGCAATCACAGGAAGAAAATAAACTGTGAGCACATTGACAATATACACTCATATGGCAGACTTATGCAAAATAGAGCAGTAGGTGGAAGAAAATACTTTTTCAGATTTTTTTCACCACGTGTTTTTATCAAGTTAAGAGTATACAGAAAAGTATTCTACTGATAGAATGAAGTCCTCCTAATATTAGCAGCAAAGGTAAATTTATCTATACATAGCAAAATTATGTACAGATAAATACTATCGCATCTTGTCTGTAATACCTTATACCTAAATGCATGTATATGCAATATCAATGAATGTTGACTGAGATCACCATTAAATTCTGTAGCTGTTACTTTCAAATACAATTATTTTGAGTTTCATGGTTCTACATAAGACACTTAACGCCTCTGTGTATCTATTAATGTGACTGGTCTCAGTAGGTATTGCTATCAGTTTCATTATTATGGCTCATTTACTTTCAAAAGGCTTCACTGATATTTAAAAATACAAAATTTCCTACAAAGAAAATGTCAGTTTAGTGAATTGACTGTTATCAGTGATACAATGTACCTTCCATCTGAGGATAATGGGAAGCAAGCACCAGCTCTATCCTTCTCTTAACCTTTTTTTTGCAGGAGCTTCTGCTGATTACACAATACATGCAGTGTGCTCAGGACCTCCTGCCCAGCATTCTTGTTACAGTTGCCCTCCTGTGGTACTGTTGTCTATGTAATGCATGTAAAAATGATGTTGAATATAAAAATTTTGGGAACCAACCAATACCTGTTGCTTTTCTTAAAAATTTCTTGGCAGTTGAAGTTTGTGTTTCTTTTGGGAATATTCCTATTCATTTTATGATGACAGTGATTGTCTAAATTTGCAAGAAAAAATGGTGTTAAAATACTTACCGTTTAAAAAAAATCCGCAGAAACTTTCTTCAGGCAAAATTTATATTTTGAGCTCAAATGTAGTTTTGGATTAGATAATCCAGAGTTGGCACTTAGTTTGAAAAAAAACACTGAGCTATGAAGTACAATAGGAAAAAGACCAAGAAGCATGAACAAATGTGTACAGTGTCCCCTAATGTAAGTGTCTAGCTCTTTGGAGGCCACCATGAAGTCTACAGTGATTGACGTACATTCTGGCAAAGCTTCATCACCCCACCTCCCCCACAGACTCCCCCCCTCCACTGCAACAGTGTTGAAGTCAGTCAAAGTGTATAGACAAAGCTGAGTGAATACCAGTTTCCCCAGTACAGGGGCTATTTTTTCAGGAAGTCTAACTCAAACCAGATGTTTTGCTTAGACCTAGAGTTTGTTGCTGCCAAGCATCTCATCAGAGGTCAGAGTTCTGGGCTCAGGGCCCTGCTAGAATTCTTTCACAAATTGCTATTCGGTGAGGTTTTAATCCTAATGGAAAGAATAATGTGCTTGTAAAATCTGCAGTTATTACAAACACAGTATACATATTGTGGACTTCAAATGACTACATATTTCATTCCCATAAACAGGGAATGCAGATGAATGCCGTGTGTAATAGTTTTAGACATTCAAACTTAAACTGAGTATATAGTTTATACTACTGTTAACCATTTGCATTCTTAACACTCCTGTAAAATGAATTGTAATCTTGACTAGCAATTGGGAGCTTGAAACACTGAAAAAACCTCCAGCACGTTTTGACTTGTAAGCTGTTTCCTGAAGTAAATAGGAAACTGTATGCTTTTGAAAATGTTAAAAAAAAAAAAAAAAACCCAAAAAAAACAACCCACTCAACTTGCGAAGGCACTAGGTTTGGCAGGTTTTATTTGTTTCCCTTTTCTTTTTTTTTTTTTTTTTCCTCGGTTTTTAAATAGCTTGGTAGCAACATTTTATGGTCAAGTTAATCTTGCTTCAAGTATTTCTTCATACAGCTAATTATTCATTCCAAAAACCTCAGAGTAGACTGTATATACTCCAGCTTACTTAAAAGCAAATACTGGTGTTAGAAAGTGATAAGAACAAGAACTAGTCATGAAAAAAATCTCACTATTTGTTTTTTCCTCTTGGGAGAATTACTGATAAACATCTGATATGACTCTACTGAAGTGAAGTTTGAGTGTTTTTAAAAAAAAAAAAAAAAAAAAAAGATGTGTAACTTTGCTTGGGTGCTGCAGCATCTAGCTGGAGAAATGCAGCTTGATGTAGTATGAAGACTGAGATTTTGGATGTCAGAAGTTAATGTATGCTATAGAAAACAGTGCTACAGTGTGAAATTGGATGACGTAACATAGTACAGTGAGGCTACAGTAATGAGTTTGAGTTTCATGTTGTGTAGTATCTTAGTTTTCAACTTGGATAACTCTCCAGACTTTTAAGTCTTAAGTTTATGTTCAGTTATATTTAATGTAACTGTACTGATCACATTCTAATCTGTGAATTTTTTGTAACTTATAAACATATTTTCACTTTGAAAAGTGTAACTTGAGAAAAGGTACTGTGTGATTGTAGTCAGTAGTAGTCTTGCTAGGAGAAGGTAAATATATATAAGTATGGCTACCTTAATACTCTAAACTTAAAAACGTTGAGGTGTTCATCTACTGTGCATCTTATCTTATTAAAATATTTAATTACTTATTTATAATAAGAACTGCATAATGACTGTTGATTCTACAGTACAGGTGTTACCTTTCTGTGGCAGCAGGGGAATCTTTTAATTACTGGTATAACTCTTCAGTAAGCCTGCCTTTTGTTTAACCTTGTTTCATGGCATTGACTGTAGAGATTAGTGAAATAAATCACTGCTACATCATTCTGGTTGTTGAATAAGAAATTGATCAAGCTGGTATTTGGACAGCAAACATATTTTGAGACAATAGGCATTTTTCAGTGAGCAGAAAAAACAGCTTTATTCCTGCTGTGTTCTTTAGAAAGGAGAATGTGGCCAAAGTGATACTAGTAAGCTTTTTTCCATTAAAGTGTACACTTGTATAATTTTTCCCCTTGGTTTATTGAGAGAATGTGACACATTTGGATGTACAGAACTGAATTAGAAAACTTGGGTTATTTCAGTGGGTAGGTTATAAATTTTAACTTTGTTCTGTTAGAATCTGTGTTTCTTTTGTTTAATAAACAACTCAAGCCCCATAAAGATATACTACCTTTATTGCAAGTCAGAAGGTCTTGATGCAAGCTGCTGTCTCAAGGTGAGAAAGTGAATATTAAGCATGTATTGAAATTAATATACACAACCTAATAATTCAGATGCAATAAGAAAAAGTGGAGACAAACTGCAATCTTATAAGAGAAGCTTTTTCATATTAATGAGTTTCCATTTGCCAATAATTCTGTCATTTGTAACTTGAATCATTCATCACCCCTGCAAATGGTTCTTTCAAGACATTATTTGCAATTTTGTCTTGTGTTTTTGTCCTTGATGTTGTGAAAATGACTGTCTACTGTTACAGGAATGAAAAGAGATCTCATTCAAACATCTTTTGTGTTTCCACTTTCAGTGAAAAATGTTTTTCAAACCTGCAGCTAGTTATTTCTGCAGGAGTTCCCACTTATATTCAGGTTTGATTGACATTTAGAAATGGCAGCTTTTCATGAAAAGCTGTTAACTTGTAGAATTTGGTTATGGTACTAAGACAGACTGACTTTGTTCTACTGTTGGGGCTTGTCCAACCTAAACACAACCCTGCATCTGAATTTAATAGTGCTACTCAGCACAGGGAGCACAAGCTTTTTTCTTTTTTTTTTGGTGGGGTTTTTTTCTGTTTTTTTTAACACTGGTGCTTCTGAATGTGTTTTTGAACCTGATCTGATAGCTACTCATCCTGATATCTTCTCTGTCAATGATTTGGTTAACTGGCATTCTCCTTCCTTCTCCCTCTCTTGGGCTAGCAGGTTGTATTATTAATTCCATAATTTGAGTCCTTGAATATATTTTCATTTTATATGATGAAAATAAGTGGAAAATATTTTTTCAATGCCTGTACAAGTACTAGTGTCTCTCCTCAGATAAGAGACTATCTGCAGATTTACTATTATTTACTTTTGAATTTTGGGAACAGTGGCAAGCTTATGATATTAAGAAATTTTCTGAGCAATGATTACTGATTTAATTTCTAGTCAAAAACTGAGAAAGCATTGCATAACACAATTACTCTGCCTTCTTTACTGAGTTGGTCTTGAATATTATGCCAGAATGTTGAAAGTGGGAAACGAAGACATTATGCAAAATCAGTTACCCTCTGTGTTTCTTGCCAGGCTTCTGAATAAGGATATAAGAGTACCTGTATAAATTTGCTGAGAAGGAAGAGTATTTTTGACTTTGAAGCAGATAAATGTTTACATAAGGGACTTAAAAATATTAGAGATGCAGCCATCCCAGCATCCATCACTGTTGTCTACTGTTGTTTTACTGGGCTGTGAAAAAATAAAACACAAGAAATATTTAAGGTTTTCCCCAGGTTAACTGTACAGTCATGTATAAGTAAACTTGTGTGGTTTGTATGAGGGAGCATTTGAATCTTGTTTTGTAAGAGGTGAGTAATAGTATGATTGATAACAAGTGATTGTACGTTGTTGAGCTGCTGATAGATAAAAAATTAGTTTTTGTGTAACACAGAATATCTCATTGACTGTTCTTTTAGATGGCCATTTGCTTTTATGAAATCCCCTCTATAGATTTGCACCTACCCATGGTGATGCACAAGGTGATATACTCATCCAACTCCATGCCACTGTAGTTTGTTTAGGATGCTGAGACGATAATGTAAAATATGTGCTGCTTATGCTGTCTCTGAAAATGTCTTATTTGCTTATGGCACTAGTACAGCCACATTTTGGTTAATGCTAAAAATCCTGTGTGTTCTTGCTGTGAAATAAAATATTATTTGCTTGCTCCTCTTCTTTAAAATGATCTAGACTAAGATAAAGTGAATGTTTTCTCACATGCCTGTTCTGTAGCTTCTAAATTTTAAAATTAATTTTTGAGTACCAACCAGAAGATAAATTTTGTTGATGAACTTACATTTACAGTTCTGTCCTGTAATTTAGAGTGAATGCTTGTGAGCTTCATGTGAGTTTTTACAATAAAAGTGACAGCATCCTAGTTGCCACCCAGACATTACTGTTAAAAAACAACACACACCACTGCTACTTATCCAAGCAAAGACACAATACATGGGTACAAGCTTTTTAGTATACCCTTAAGGTCACTGTGAAATACTAGACCAATTGAATTAAATGGTAAACTGCCCACTGACTTTGAATGGAGACAGGATTTTGCCCTTCAACTTTATGAAGCCCTAAGGGCAGGCAGATGTCATTCTTAAACAGACCAAACATGGCAGTGTTTCAAAGGAAAGTTGAGCTATTGTGAAGTTTTACCCAAACAATGCATAATTCAGAGGGTAGCATGGGGACCTTGAACTGTACTTGAAAGTACAAGGAGGGGTACAGGTAAATGGCTGCTGTCCTGTTGGATGTAGTGGAAGGTGGTTACTGTTTTGAAGCACTATCTTCCATGTAATTTTCTATAGGAAAATGGTCTTTTCATGTGCTATTGATTGTAAATAATGTTCTTCAGTTAAAAATAGGTGGGAGAATACAGAGAGTGAGACTAACCAATGTGCAGCTGCTTCACACTGTTCTGGTGCAGAGTAAAACAGGTTGGGTTTTTCTTATGACTATTCCAGCAATAAGACTAAAAATTGAGAATACCTATTACATATATAATGGTGGCTTTTTCTGGTATTCCTCCTTTAGCATTCTGGGGTAAATTTCCAAGAATGAGTGTGGCCATTTCATATGGTATCTATTTTTTTAAAGAAGGATCTGTTATGGTAATGTTTATCAATAAATTAAGGACTGAAGCAATAAAATGATCTGTCATCACAGAAATCTTGAATTGCAAGATAAAACTTTTAAAGAAAAAATTAATTTCAACTAGGTAAGCATACGTTTAGGATCTTCAAACTCACTTGTTTTACAAGAGCAGGTGTTATACTTATCTGCAATGGTGTAGGTACTATATATTACAGAGCAAAATGAAAATTCATTGGGAAGCCTGGACTTTTTCTGTCATGTTTATCTGGGCAGAAGAATTAAGCATCCTGACAACACTTTTTTTACCACCACCCGCTGCTCCCCCAACTCTCTGTTCTAAGTCGCTATATTATTTTTAAGTTGGCTTCCTCAACTAGCATAGAAATGCTGCTGTGAATCAAGATTCTTATAAGTATTAAAACCTTTCCTGTCTGTTGTGGTATTTTTTTCCCCTAACCTTTATTTCTGCTGTGTAGTTGTCCTTAATCTTACTTTAATTTGGTTGATGGATGCAACTATATATTAATGAACTGGAGGGGGGGAAATTAAGGATATGTTATTTCTTTTAGGTCCTCCTATATTTCTGTTTGTTCTGTGGAAGAGGTTTATATCAGTGACAGGTTCCGTTTATTCCTCAACTTTAGTGAAACACTACTTTTAATCATAGTTCAAGCTGTTCTAAAGCAGCGTTCCTGAATTAATATATTAGAGATATCTGAGGTAAATCTGGTTTTACCATAGCTTTTCCTTACTTATCTGAGGACCACTGTAAGCAGTACTTTGAGCAGCATTGTTATAGAACCAAGGTATTTTGCTGAAAACACTCATAAGTGTTGGTAAGAAGGGTAATGGGACAGATTTGGCCTGAAAGTATGTGCAAAATAGTATGTCCACGCCCTTTATTTTCATAGCATTCCTTTCCTCTGTGTACACATCATTAGACTGTCTTTCTGTTTTATCACATCCTGAGATCTGATCCCATGTTGCTATTACTAGGTTACCATATAATTTCCCAGCTCTATTTAGTAAGCCACTATGCTTCTTCCATAATCTTTTCGTGAAAGCCAATGTCCCATGTAAATGGCATACCTTAATGTGTTGTGGGGTTTAGTTTTTTAGGGCTTTAGGAAGTGTGCTAAGGCTTCTATCTTTTTGAATGCCTGCATCCAGAATTTTAGAGATACCTTTCAGAATGGCTTTTTTTTTTCTGTGAGTGTGTTTTTGCCTTTTTTTTGTTCTAGTAATGAAGTGAGGTGCATAACTTAAGACAAACAGGAAATAGATCAGTATATAAATTATTTAGATGAATGCTTTATTGAAACCTTCGAATCAGTTGGAAATGAGAGTGAATTCTGGGCAAGTATAATAGTCTTCTTAAAATGCCAGTGTGGATTTACATTCTTGATATCTGAAGACACAGCAATTTGGAACTGGACTCTGTTAGAACACTCTTGTATGTGACAAAGGAATTTTCTTGCTAACATTTCAGACTGTTGTGGAATAATGTAATTTTAGTTCAGTAATCTGTTTACAGAATTTTTGCTACTTCTGGGTTAGCAGGTATTGGAAATGTTCTAGCGTTGCAGCTCTCTGGAACTCTTTCAGTGGCTAAGACCTTAAGACAGAATTTCAGATTGAGAAAATGTGTATTTTAGTGTAGTGAGGTGCAGAGTGTGTAGATGGGAAGACAAAGGGGAAGAAATTAAACTCTCCTGAAAGACCTGAATCATGATACATCCATTTCTCTTCTGAGGCATTAGAATCAAATGAAGATGATGACTGAAAGTACTTGATGATATCTGTGCATATGTTGTTATAGAGAAAATTCAGTTGTAGCTTATTGTTTGTTCCAGATATAAATTCTGAAATGGATGATATGGGTATTTTACCTTCCTTTGAGAAGCATTTTCAAGAGGAACTAGTTATTTCTTTCATGTGATACAACATAATGTAGAGTATGTGCAATGCTCTCTTCTCATTTCCATGTCTTTCTATACTTCAGTATACTTTGGACCAAGTTTCCATACCTCATACCTTAGAGGTGGTCATTATACCTATAACTTGAACCATTTGGATGTTGGTTTCCATTCTTTTGGAAGCATACATGCAATAATATCTGCTCCTCATAAGTCTTGTCTTACAAAAAAAATTAAATTCATAACAAACCAAAGTGTTTTCCAAACTCAGTTTCTTAGGAATATACATAACTGAATATATGTAACTGAAACAATTTTGAAGCCATTCCAATTTGGTTGTGCACATAAGATGGTCTGGTTGATGTTGCTAGCAGTTAAGTAGCAGCAGGAGAACTTGGGATCAACTTTTATAGATGTCTTTTTTCCACTGCTAGGATTTGTCTACATTTGTGGTATTAAATAGTTTTGTTTTCCAACTTCCTGTCCAGACCTAAAATCTGTTAGTCTGAGGAGATAGCCTAGTTGTATCTAAATCCTGATTGCTACTTGAAATTAATTAATGAAAGGAGGCAGTTTAATTTTGACCACTGAACTGGGCATATGAGCACTTTGGCTGGAACAGGATGTAAAGGATTCAGTTACAGCACTTTGTTTACTCCAGCTGTGATATCTAAGACAATTGCTTCATGAGAAGTGGTCATTAGCTTCTAAAGTGAAAGGTATTTAAAGATAGGTTTTAATTGTTTCCCCACTGCTGCATAGGACAACTCAAATCCAGAATAGGAAAATATTTATAAGGTGACTGGACCATGCAACCAGACAACACAGCAATAAGTGCATGAACATCAAAATATTGGAGAAGCAAAATGTATGCGGTTTGATTCTCAGTAATGATGCTTAGGTTGGAGACAGGAAATGAAGAACTATGATAATT
Organism: Megaceryle maxima; assembly: GCA_024605025.1. NCBI lineage: Eukaryota > Metazoa > Chordata > Aves > Coraciiformes > Cerylidae > Megaceryle > Megaceryle maxima. The sequence continues at coordinate 7,492 of JANHGN010010474.1, read as the reverse complement.
TTTTTTTTTCTTTTACTGCTTCTTTGGATTAAGTAAAATTACTGATTTCTTACGGTTTTTGATTTGTCATCTGTAAAACTGGTACTGTCTTCAGGTACCTCTATCTCAGTTGTGTGAAGTTTAAAGGTTCTGTAATGTTTGTGCATGTGTGACTGAGAGAGGAGGTTATTGCTGTTCTAATTTAACAATATACTAGCAAACCCAGGACTGTTACTTTAAGAAAATATCTCCCAGAAGTTCTATCACCTTTAGGTCAAAGTAACCGGAATATGTAGACCAAAACCAAAAGTCACAGTCTACGCTAGCAGACACTGACATTTTGGAAGAATATGAGTACTTTTAATGTATGAAGTCAATTCAGCATTTTCCATTGTTCATGACAGCAAGGCATAGACCTTCACATAACTGGATTCTGTGTCTTTTGTGATGGGGAAAGTCAGACGCATGTTATTTTAGTAGTGCATTCTAATAATATCTAGTCCTAATTATATTGTAAAACACTCAAATTTCTGTCCTTCTGTATTGAAATGGCTATGAAAATAGAACTCGAAAACAGAGCCCATTAAGCAGATCATCAAATAAATTTCTTATGTACATGTAGAATTACTCATATTTATAAATGTTTAGAAAGAACTATTGAAACACTAAGTCCATGATTCAGCTAAAACCTCTCAATGTTTACATCTGTTTTAAAACAGAAAATGGTATTGTTGAATGTAGAGTTTAAACCTGTATCAGAACTGTGTGTGTTCCAAGTGTGGTGCATAAACTTGAGAGGTCTGCAGTGGTAGAAAACTAGCAAGCTGAGATTTGATAAGCTTTCACTCTGATCACTTGCTGTTGTGACATGATGCTCACCCCCTTTCAGAACTGCAGCTAGCCCTGATCTGCTGAAAGCATTCTATTCTTGCCTGTCTGGGTCAGAAAGCAAGAGTCTTCTGCCTGGCACTGAAACTTGCCTGAAGACAGAGCACTTGGAATATTGTAATTAAAGCACCCTTGTATAACCTTTTTTAAACAGCATATCAAATGCTTTTTAAAAAACAAAACAGTCCCTTAGAAAGTGGGCTGTCTAGGGGTTTTTTTGGTTTTTTGGTTTTTTTTAATTAAGCTAAGCTAACAATTTTAAGAGGCAGTTATTCTGGCTTTGTGATGGAAGACCATTCCAGGCAGCACAGAATCACCAATGCTATAACTTCTTAGGCTGCATTTTTCTCTTCACATTTATTGACTGCCTGTGTTTTTAAAGAGCAAAAAAAGCGTGGTTTTCTGAAACTTCTCCTTTAATGGAGCTTCATGTTTTGTCTTCCTTTAACTTTTCTTACTTTGAACAATCATGAGAAGAGCTAATTATTATTCAAAGCCTACTGAACTATCTAACACAGTTCCTGAAAAGTTTTCCAATCTCCCACAGGAGTATCTTTTTAATTAAGATGAGCATATGCTCAATATTAAGTAAACTTTGACGAGTCCTTGCTCCAGTTAAGTAAACCTAGATGTGTGTATTTGCAGGATTGTCTGTGGATGCCACACAAATTTTTGTGTGGCTGAGACCTGCATCCTCAGTTATACCTTGCTCTGAGTTGAGTTTGCAGACTAGGAATGGCATTGGCAATCCATGTGTCCTTCTTTTGCATGGGAGCATAAAAGCTTTTTGGGCCAGAGTTAGTGATGATGACTTGCTTAGACATAGCTGTCTTCCCAGTCTCGCCATTATTTGGATTACCTCTGCTCCTTGCATCAGCCTAGCCAGCTATGTACTGTAGACGTCACTACAATACTTGCACTGGAGCTTTCTTGCCAAGCTTTGTGTGTTCCAGAAGATGAAACTTGTTCACAATGGATCTAAGGTGTCTCAGCTGCATAATTTCTGATCAGAACAACTTCTGCATTGTATGAGGAAAACTTGATGCTTTAATCTAGGTTATTTAGAAGAATGATTGTCTTTCGGGTTTTTTTAAGATACAAAATCAATACAGAAAGGAACATCCAACAATAAAGATACTTTTTTACTGTTTTAAAAAAAATAATCTATTCCTGAAGTAGAAGTAATAATTTGCCAAAGCAGATATACATTGAATAAGCCTATCTAATAATTTGATTGGTCCATCTGATACCTCATCTCTTAACTCCCAGTCCTTCAAATCACAAATAAAACTTCTATAGAAATTCTGTCCTTAATTAACATAGTGGGACATCAGCAGTGATTACAATGGAGCAGGTCTTGATTCTGTTTTGCTATTCACCTTTTACAGTTAGAGTATAGTTCTGCACATGGTGGGAGGCAGACATGGTGCTGCAAATCAGAGGTGGTTTTAATTCCCATCTTTCTCAGTGATATAGCAGCTTGCAGTTGTAAATGTTTGTAGAAATAGAGAACAATATTCCCCATACCTTACAAACTTGAGCTAAACCAGTCATGAATCAGTACAGTTGCTTTTTGGTCTAAATGCTTTTATAACTAGACTTCATAAAGATAAATGATTTTAAAATTATTTGGTTTAGGAGTTTCTAAATTATTAAATCCTAGATTATAATTTTTTTTCATTATTTCCCAGGGTCACCTAAAACTCATTTTGCTTTAGCTTTAGGTCATTTCTAAAAAAGCTGTGCAAGTGAGATAGAGATTAGTCTTTAAAATGAATGATGCTATAATCTGTGATCAGATTGCACATTTTCAATGAATATATTCATATATGCAATAGTTAAAAGCTCTAACTAAGTTACTTGTGAACTTCATCAGTAATAGTAATGCAGTGATTATTTTACAAATCTTCCACTAGAGAATACCTAAGGAAATGTTATGTTCCAAGTAATTTTTTTAAATTTGTTGGACCATAAAATTTTATATCATTTTATATGTTTACAAATAACTTTAAACCATTACCAAAAAAAAGACTTTTGAAGGAATTTCCAGACCTTGAATAGAAGTAAGAGTTATGTTATGTGGCCACAAATCAGTGTCTGTCAGGGATACTGGAAAAATAAGTGCTCTTTGATGTGTTTTTCCTTTTGTACCTGCTGAGATCATATTTGTTTAAATAAAATATGTATATTGCAAGAGTACTCAATTGCTATTTCCATGTAGAGGGTAGTACGTGCACTACCCTTATTTATGCTATTCTACTTGTTCATTTTGATTTCTCATTCTATTATGCTAATCATATACTGTCAGTAGTGATGATGGTTTTCAGAATGGATGAAATGTTGGTGTTCTTGTTCACTTGTAAAAATTGTCATTGAGAACTTAATTTTTTTAGTGCTGACAAGTCAGTGCAGCTAATTTATTACTCATTTCTGTCAACTTTTCAACCTCCAGTGTGCAAACGTTTTACTTGTGCTGTATATGTAATAAGTACAAAATATACATTTTAATGCAAATTTTGTTAAGCTTAGAGGAGAGCAGATTTTAAAAAGGCACAAGCTTACTACTTCGTGGGTATACTTTTTTTTACCAATTATTTATGCTTTTGCTTTAAATATTACTTGCTGTTATATGTGATGAGTGGTGCTGAAATTGGTTTCAGTCATCAAAGTTGCGAATGACACAGTGGATGCTTACATACTCTGCCTGTCAAATCCATAAATGCTAGTTGAACGAACTTCTGTTTTCTCATGTGTTTCCTGGTTTTCTGTCAGCTTTCAGTCTTCCATGGGTCATTCAATAAACGCTACCCTGGGTGACTTTTTTGAGCTGCCATATGTCAGTCAAACTGAAATGCATGCTTTTTATTAAGCAGAGAAAATAAGCTTGCTTTATTTGAGTTCAGTTGTGTCTTCTGCAGGACAGTTCCTTGCATTTTGTTTCATGCTTAGCTTATTTTTGCTTTCAGCTGTGGAAGAGGTTGGGTATGTAGAGGGGAGGAGTGCTTGATGAAAGCAAAGAAGGACCCAAATAGAGGGAGAGAACTGAACGGCAGGATTTTGAAGTGTTCTTTAAACATATTCAATATGAGCTGATCCAGTTACAAAAAAAAAAAAGGGGGGGGGTGTGGTG